>JAECUM010013235.1:0-75745 GCA_016617855.1 Megalonaias nervosa | reverse complement strand
ATGCACCAACATCCCAATAAGGAAGGTAACACAGACTGCAAGGAAGCATGGGTTAGTCAGCCAGATCCTTCCCCTTGATTGTTCAGTTTGGTCAAACATTCAAACATTTCTCAAGTTTAACAATTCTCTACTCAACAACCAAGATTTGCTACAAACTAGTGGGATTGCAATGGGCACTAAAATGGCACCTTTGTATGCAAAGGAAGACTCAAGCAAAAGCTTCTCAAGGCAAATATAGGCCTCTACGCTGATGTAGATTTATTGACAACACCAAATCAAAATGGATTGAAACAGGCAGCAATTTCAAAATATTGTTTTAAATTCACCAATAACTTCCATCCTATGATTAAATTGGTATTAGGGTCATCAAACAGGTTAAAATCTTTAATGTTTTGGACACTCAATCTACCCTCCTGTTGGGGAACATAGAAACTGACTTAAATTCTAAACAGCTGCCACCCCCAGGTTCTAATAAATATCTCCCTTATAGTATGTGTGTTCCTATGAAATGCATATGCTTTAGTCTTGTTAGAGTACCTTTCAAAAGAGATTCAGTTCAATGGGGCACTTTAGAAGGAGAGGATATAAAAGCCCTACATTGAACAGGCTTATAACAAAACTGGACGAATCAATCAGAGTTCTCCTGAAACATAAAAGCAAGAAAACTAACCCTGACGTTCTGAATCTGCAGTGGATAATTTGGCAGCATTGGCACCATATGTAATCATCTAAATGATTGAAGGGTATATTTCAAGAAGTTCCTTTGGTTGCATAACATTGACCTAAAAATCACATGGTCCATTTGGTACATGGAAAAGTAACTTCAAAGAAGACCACAGATTCAGGTACATACCACTGCAGACATATGCCCCAGACCGAATCTTTTACAGGATCAACAACAGGTGTTGATTACACCATCAAATCGGGAATTAGGATGTCAAGTCATGAAACCAATCTGTCTTCTGACACGCAAGATTTGTGCCACTCAATATGTTGGCCAAAAAAAGATTTCCAAAAGCTAATGAATAATCAGAAAACCTGTATTTGCTATAGAATCAACACATGAGTCACCAACCACTACAAACTGAATGGACATTCGGTCAAATATCCTTGAGATGCCACCAACTGTATCAACCCTGGGGTGTGTCAGCACAGAACGCACATGTAACGAACAATACTGGATACTAAAAATGAAAACTCTTGAGGGGTTTGGTCTAAATAAAAAAATCTGATATTCTTATCACAGCCAGCCATCAGTTTTTCACCTGTATTCCATTTAGTGATCATCTTTACCCAAATAATAAAATAATAACATTTTTTTATTTTTTTTATGATTTATTATTAGGATTTTTAGTAGTATTATAGTAGTAGCATAGTTATAGTTCTTGTCCATTGTCCTGCTACACAATTCTCTTGATTTTTTTCCATTAGAATCTCCATGCATAACTTTAATGGGATAAAATTTCTTTAGCAAATCTTGTAGATGGTGTTGATTTCTCATCATGCTGTGTTTCCATCCTTTGTTGGCAACCTAAAATTAGGTCAAAACATGTTGCATCTCTTTGTGATAGATGCAGTAACTCTATATTTTGTACGGTAATAGTTACACAATACACAATTTTTTTTATTTTTATATCTCTTGTTATCAATTCTCCCAATGATTCTAACATGCAGGTGTCCACATTTTTTTTTCTATAAATTTGGTGTTTAGCATTCGTTTTGTATATATAAGCTGTTTTTCCTTGATGAAGAGCTTATTTAGCTCGACACATTGGGAAACTGCTTTGAAATTGGACCATTATCAGCTTTATATATATATATATATATATATATATATATATATATACACAATGTAAATTTCTGACCTCTCTGGTGGCCTAGTGTTATGAGTGTCTGCCTTGGATGAGGGATGTTGCGTGTTCGAAACTCGGCCAAGTCATACCAAAGACTTATAACAATGGTACTAGCAGCTGCCTCACTTGATGTTCATCATTGAGAGACTAGTGCTACAACTGGTCGACCTGGTGTCTGGATAATGTGACTGGGTGGGACATGATGCTTTATGTCTGCGGCATGATGCCCCAGTGTTAGACATCACTATGAACTGTCACATTGCAGACATTGTAGGGATATGACTGAAAAATATTTAAAGCTACATTAAAAATCCCAAACACACACACAGTCAGTTTCTGTGTCCATTAATCATTGGATTTATTTTGTGTGTCACTTTGTAAGTATAGAATTAACAAAAAGCAGTATGTCCATGTTCCATTGTTCCAATATGGTCTAATCTTGCAGATTAAACTTATGATCTCTCCTAATTAACAAGACTCTGGTGCTACCCTGCCCCCTTTTCTGGCTGCTGGTATTAGCGCAACTAGAATAATAATGAAAGGATAGCAACTGATTTTTTAATGTCAGGCACAGGCACTTCTAAAGCACATAATTTTTCTTAACTGTGTGGTGACTTTGTGTTAAGTTCGTATACTTTTGACAACCTTTTCCTATAAATAATTAGCTCCAGAATGAAACGGTTGTATCATTGATAACTAACATAGAATCTGATATTCCCTCACAATTTGGAACTCATCATTTTATAGCAGGGTTTCAGTGTATAAGGTGGTCTCACAAAAGAGGTCATCAATCTGTGTTACAAATCGGTCTATGCATTAGGGATTAGATCTGTCAAGACTAATTGTCTCCCACTCGGTCCAAATTTTAATGTGTTGATAAGACGGGCAAGCAAGTTCAACACTCTGAAAATTTTTTCCCACATGATTGTAATGCTATAAATTACTGGTGCATGAAAACGCATGAAATATTATTAAGGAAATCCCCAACTTCATACACTGTGAAAGATTAGATTTATTTAACTATTGATTTATTTATTAACTCATTTATATTTGTGCCATAGCCATTGTTATAGGGAGAGGTCCATTCCTAACAGAACTTATATTCCCTCAAATTAAATTACTTAAGCTAACAGTCTAAGTTATTGCTCTTCCATGCATTACTGATGTAGGTTCCAAGAAAGTGTAAAATCCACTTCATTACCAATACTTGTCATGTATTTTATCGTCTTTGCACACTAATTCCTTTATCATATTTATTCTCTAGTGAAAGTAAGTTTCCCAGGCCTAAAGTAGCATATTTCAAGTGCAAACCACAGTGAAGTAATACTTCATCTTTAAATGAATAGTTATGGTTGGTTAACTATAGGGATTAATTTAGGACAGTAAATGTTTCCCCTTGATTTCAGGATACTACACCTGGCTATGGTAATTACATCAGTTCCAGTGGGTATTAATGCCACATGTTGACTTCATATGACCACATTTAATGTGAAAAAAATATGAAATTTATTATTGCCCTATCCCTAAGGATATATTCTCATCAGTGTTGTCTGGTGCCTTAAACTCTGGCACTAAACATCATTGGATGTCACTGTAGGTGAACTGTTCCATGGGGAGAAGGAAATATTATAATATTATAATTCTTTACTAAATTCTATGCCTTTCTCAATCATTCATCTTATACTTCATCTGTTCACAGGTTAGAGCATTGGAAAACCAAAAAGAATCCATGTGGTCTCTATAGATGCCATTGCAGTCAGTATGTCTCAGTTACCTACTGATGGTATCACTGCCAGTGAGGTAAGATGGGCAAAACATGTTTGATTTCTAATTCTGTAGAGAATGGTTCTTGCATAAACCAAACATACAAATTCCTGGTTATCTTAAGTAATCATTTAAGACCTCATAAGATGTGCATGTGTATGAACACTTCTCAGTCATAGGGATAGGACACCTCACAATACTGAACATCACCTTTCTGTCATTGGGATAAGACACCTCATTATACTGAACATCACCTTTCTGTCATAGGGGTAAGACACCTCACTGTACTAAACATTACCTCTCTGTCATAGGGGTGGGGCACCTCACTGTACTGAACATCACTTTCTTTCATAGGGATAGAATACCTTGCCATTCTGAACATTTCATTCTTACGTACCTATGATAAGTATGCATCCAAACACAAGCCGTACAGACACAGAACAGGCCTCAAATAATGTTCTGACAGATCAGGGTCTACACTGTTTGCTTAAGGCTGCCTGCTTTGTAAGTTCAATGCTTTCTGTGCAGTTCAAAACGATATGATCATTATGACATTATCAGTGTGATGTCACATGGGTTCAAGTCTGAACTCAACCAACATCAGTATACAAGTAAGCTTTCCACTAGCATCCCGTAGGTAAGTGATTCTTCTCAGGGTCATCCCATGCCCTTTGCCTACCAGATATACTGGCCACCATGCATAGCCTATCATGTGGTGAGAAATGACACTGAAAACTACAAAACGAAAACCCAGTCAACTTTGACAGGTTCAAGATTCTGGAGATTCTTAAGTTATTTTGGGTTACTTGGACCCTCAGCTATGTAAAACTATTTTGTTTCTCCAAAAGGTAAATACACAAGTGATCATCCTTAAAACAACAAGTAGAATGAATAGCATAGACCCTGACTTGCTATTGCATTATGTCATTTGCAGTCAGTGCTGTTCATAGTTGAAGTTTTCTCATTAGCTAGCTACTTGGTGCTGTACACAACTGTATTGTTTTCATTAGCTAGCTACTCGGTTGGTGCTCTTTACAGATGCAGTGTTTTAATTAGATAGCTATGCTGCTGTTCAGTTACAGTGTTTTCATGAGCTGTCTACTTAATTTGTGCTTTACACAGTGTTTTCATTGACTGCCAGCAGTTTTTTAGATACATTTACAAAAACATTTACACAGTACCTTTTTACTTTACAACACTGAAACATTTATTTTATTAAATTATTACATTCCTTTTATTTGGTTAGCAAAATATTTTAAATGTTTTTTGCTGTCTGAAAATTTATTAAATTCATTGGATGCCAAAAACAAGTAGAAGGAGGAGCAAAAATTGCCCCATCCATGAAATAAGCACCTATAATAATGTATTCCCCATTACGTAATGAAGTAAAAGCAAATATTTCAGTCTTTATGTGTAGGATATTGGGTACAGGCAGCTAATTACTTCCAAACACAATAATGATAATGTTTCATAAAATATGTTATTATGTAGAATTTGACATAAGACATAACTGGCAATAGTTTAAGCATAGCACTGTTTGGTTTTTTTTAAGAAAACAGTTGGAAGTGTACATTACAGAAGAACCTAATGGGCAGAATTAGAATTGTTAGGTAAATTAAACCATTATATATAAAACAATGTTACCACCAAAAATGAACTATGTTACACACTGTAACCATGGTAAGCAGGCAGAAAATCAGTTGCAGTACTGAGTAATACACTTTATTTTAAGTGTATTTTTTATTAACATGAAAGAAAACACTGTGTAAAATTTTGTATAGATCTTTGCAATTATCTTCAAGTAACACCCAACCAATTTTATCACCATAAATTGCACTTCTAATACACTAAAGAACACAATGCTATATGCAAGGACAATAATTCATTCACTGGTCCAAGGGAGATAATTCAGAGATATACTCAGCTAACACTGTTGAAAACGGATCAAAATTATATTATAGAGATAAGCATTCATAACTAATATAACATTCTGTTATACACTTAAGATTGTATCAGTATACTAAATATGAAACTTGTAAGATAGCTGTCTGTAGTGGATCAAATGGGATGAATATTTCTTTGCAATCCTGGGTAGGAGAGTATATACTGCATAGTACAAGTTGATAAGAATGCTGAGTGCAGATTGATGTGTTCTAAGAACATATGGCAATGTCCCCCAAGTATGATCGAAGATTATGATGGAAATTATAAAAGAATGAGAGGTGTGTACTGGGGTGGATAGAAATGGCCACATTTTCAAGTGTCTACATCATTCAAAACTATGTAAGTTGGAGGTTGAAGTACAAACATAAGCCCAGGTAGGAGATCAGCTGCAATTAATAAAGACTGCAAATGGTCTTATCTAAAATTCCGTAATGAGAGCTTAAGATAAATTTGAATGAATTTCATCACTACTATGGCTTCAGTGTATGGTGTGCAAAAGACTACCATTATAGCTGCTGTGAAGGAAAGTTTTGAGGCTAAACAAATAACATGGAGATAAGTCATGGTGGATTAAAAGTGCTGAACCAGTTGCAGAAGTATGGTTCCAATGTTATAGGAGTACAGTTTGAATGATATTCAAGTACTTTATATTCAGGTGTTGGATAGGTGCCTTTTCACATTGAGTCAGTTGTGTACATAGGTGGAGAACCTACCCGGTCACATGACATCATCCAAGCAGTGGCCAAATATATCAGGGGTCACGCTACCAGGCGAAGTGGGTGACTAAGTCACCTAAAATGTGTAAACTTTGCCTTCTTCTGTTGGGAAAGCGAAAACGACTTTGCCCTGTGAATTTTTTTAGAGGCACATTGATTGATCATCCCTTTTGAGATGCTCCTCGCCTTGGCCAGGTTAGTTCCAGTGTTATGTTATATATAGCTCAAGGCGAAATGTACACTTCAAGCCATCAGATAGTTGGTGCTCATATCAATGATGCCAACAAACAAACTCTTGCACATTCACAGGCACGTGTTTTGATAGCTGATTGACCATTAACCATTTCCTGATTAAGTTAGCAACTATTATTGCCTGATTTCCAGAAGTTATCCTTTGATGATAAAAACATACAAATTGTGTTTCGAAACTTAAATTTATGTAAATAGCAATTTGAGTTTTAAGAATAGAATCGGTAACATGCATATTTTAACTGCCGCGTGTACATTATTTTATTGATAAAAATCTGTTTGGAACCATAATGGCAGACATTGCTGTTCTGGGAAGTACCGTTTTATTAGATTGTCGACGATTGTTTTGGAATTCGACGAGACACTGTAAGGTCAAGGTTGTATTCTGAGTTTACAAATGTTTTTGAAAATACGAAGAAAATAACAAAACAGCAAAGCAAATACTATTTAATCAATGCCTAATGTTACACCAAGTACGTAGACAAATAATAAAATCTTACACTTGCAATCCTTTCAATGGACTGTCGTAACGAAGCTATAAAGTTAGTGGTCACATTAAGAAAACCCCTCTTTCTAAAAATAGACGCACTTGTATGTTATGTTGGCTGTGTTGATTCGGTTGAAAAAAAAAGGTTTAGTTCATTCATATACTGACTTTAATTCTTCAGTGTGTTGTCTATGAACAGTTACAGTAAAGTTTTATGGGCAACAAATAAATTTGGACGAAAAGTATGATCTGAAAGACGTGTGCATTTTCTGTCATGAACATGGTGTAGGGGTTGTTTCAAACAAGTTTAGAAATCTTTTTAAATGCCATTTTATAATGAACTTTCAGAAATTAAAAATTTTAAAAATTTCTTGATTAAGGATAGTTGATCAAGCATTTGTACTAACTTGCAATTACAATACTGTAATCTCATTATCGGGTTACTCAGTTAAAATTCATTACAATGTATGGCTTCTGTTGTTCTCTTTTTAAGTCATATTGCCAAACTACACTGAATATGGATATGATAGTTTTTAAACATGCACCAGATATGTTTATAATAGAGATAGAACTCAGAAAATTTTCTGCTTGAAAATAAAGTTTTGCTTAAAACCAATGTTAAATGCAAATATGCATTACTGGGAAATAGATGGCATAATTCACACACCCACACACACACACACACACACACACACACACACACACACACGCATATATATTGTGTGTCTCACTTTGCTCCCACTTCTCCCTGTTCTGTCCAAAAGGAGAAGTCACTTCTCCCTAAAATTCAAGTCTAGCTTGACCCCTGATATATACTTTGGTTAAAAGAAAATTTACATACCACAAAGAGAGAGGCCACATAATTTGACTTTGCTGCTCATATTGCATTACAAACAATTGATATGAATATTCATGAATGATTGAGGGACTTCAAGCCTTGAAGTGAGATCTATCACTACTGACCCAGATACTTTAAGCTACAGGCAGTCATGGATTTACATAGGGTAGGGGAAACAAATCCAATTAGTTGAACTAATACAATACGAAAAGAACAGAATCGTTGGAAAGTTATTAAATATTTTTGCATGAGAATACCAAGTTTGAGAAGGAATAAATGTAAAGTAAATTGACCTATGTAGCAGGTGCCATGTTGAGTTTAATGATGCATTCAAACAAATTGAATATAATGGGGGGGACTTGACTGGTGCCTTTTTTTTTTTTTTTCCTTCTACTGGTATAATAAGTTGTTATTAAAGTAATTGTTCGATTTGTTTCAAATATTCATTTGTGTGATCCATGGGAAAATTGACTTGGGTTGCATGCAGAACTGTTCGGCACTCCATGTACAAAATGAAATGTTGGATCTGTTGATGAATCTCATATTGAAATAAGTATTTAGTACTACACTGGGTAATCCTTTTCACTCCTTTGTCATTTTATTAATAATCAGGGTACTACATGCACTGCATCCAGTATTATTATTGAGTTTCATTGATTGTATCACTAATTTTAGTCTAAAGTTTTTCCAAAACTTCATTGCTGATGGTATGATAAATTCAAGATGGTGGGAAATGATGGGTGCCATGGGAGTAAAATAAGGCCTATACAGACAATAGGGCACAGACAACTAATTCATCTCCCATAGACCATAATAGTAATGTTTCTAAAACTAAATCTCTATTATCATGGTGAAATTGCCATAAACAAGACATAGCTAATGATACTTTGGTCTAGCATAGTCTTCTGAAAACATGAGAATTAGATCTTGTGATGCACAATTTTGCACATATCCTTGTGCTGTGACACCAGCAAATTGAATGGTTATTTGTCTCATAAATAATTAGTAGGTTGTGACCGAAAGAATTAAAAACAAACATTACTTGGACTGTCTAATTGTGTTTGATACATGTACATCCACTAGAAAATACACCCATAGATGTATGATGAAAAGTAAAGTGCACTAAATGTTTGCAGATGAAATGAACCATTTAACCTTAATGTATGCAT
This sequence comes from Megalonaias nervosa, assembly GCA_016617855.1. Taxonomy (NCBI): domain Eukaryota; kingdom Metazoa; phylum Mollusca; class Bivalvia; order Unionida; family Unionidae; genus Megalonaias; species Megalonaias nervosa. The sequence continues at coordinate 66,725 of JAECUM010013235.1, read as the reverse complement.
TTCTTCCTGAACCTAGTGATGTTTTAATATTATTCTATAAAGACCTAGTACAGCATCAATAACCAATAAATGTTCTGAAAAAAAATACTTGTCGTCCTTAACTCTTTAAATGTTCATTTGTGCATCAACACTGGGTCATTAATTTTTGGACCTATGATAAATACGCTGGATAGCTGCTCAGGTAAATTTTTCTCCAGTTAGCCAAGAGATTTTGCAGTATATATCATATCTAACACAATTTAATGTTTTATGTTAGCACATACCTTTTGCATGGAAAACAGATTACAAAAGCATATAGTACATCTCTGTGGCATTTTTATAATCCTGCTTTAATGCAAAACATATTATAATGTGTGGATGTGTATCTCTTTATCCATTTGTCTGTTTTCCATTTCATTTCTGCCTGAAATCTCAAGTTTTCCACCATGTACCATTATCATTATTTGTGGATGATTTACAACTGGGGTAAGTAACAAGGTCAAGGATCAATGTCACTGACTGAAAAATGAAAAAGTACTTCAGCACAATAAGATTAGTTCTATGTCACAGACCTTTACCCAACTTTACAAATGACTTGTATGTTGAGTAAGGAAGAAGCCTGTTGATTTTGGGGTGAGAATGTCAATGGCCTATGCCACTATAACTGAGAGAATAATGTTTTTGTACAAGAACATAGTTCTTTTATCACAGACCTGGACCAAACTATATGGATGGCTTGTGCCATGTACTGTCAATGTTCAGTGTCACTATGATTGAAAGAGGAAAAATGGTTTCTGCACAAATGCAATTATTCTGCTTTACAGACCGATATCAAATTTTGCAGATGATTTCCACTTGGGTTAAGAAAGAAGCCTATCAGTTTTGGGGTCATAAAGCAAAAATCACCCTGACTGAAGAAAAGTGATTTTTGCACAATAACTTTAGTCCTTGAGCACAGACCTGGACAATACCTTGTATTTTGCTTACACATTGTGTAAGTTAGAAGAGTGTTAATTTTCAGGTCAGAGGTCAAGGCCACCATAGCTAAAAAATGAGAAATAGTTTCTGCATTAATCTTTCTGTTTTCTACAATGTAACTTCACCATTGTTTGCGAATGTATTACACTGTTGGTAGAAAAAAAATCGTATTTGATTTTGGGGTCAAAAGGTGAAATGTTGTGGTCACTATGACTGAAGGTATGCAGTTTTGAACTAAACAAGATTGAACCATGATCATGATCTTTGGGTTACAAACAGAAGGATGAACAGATGTGCAGCCAGATATTTTACCATAATATGCTTTACCTTATGGCATATTGGATTTTGCATAATAATTTTGTTTCTAGACTACATGTCTTGACCAAGGCTTGTGGAGGACTTGCTAAGGTATAGAAGAGACCTGTTGACTTTGGGGTCAGAAATTGAATAATCTGTAACTGAAAGAAAATTATTTTTGCAGAACAACTTGTCTTCTATTGATCAAACTTTTGTAGACGACTTCCACATACGATAATAAAGAAACCTAAAGATTCTGGGGTCTAATTGTCAAAGGTCGTGGTTAAGTTGAGCAAGACAACATGGTTTCTGCACAAAGAGTTTAATTGAAGTCTGCTTACCTTGGCCAGTGGTTCAGTTCATTGAGACTCTTTGGTCAATAATCTCCAGAATCAACCAAGCCCTACTGGTGCCTACATAGAGGACTATTAAACATGGGGTGGATGTAGTGTTCACAGTACTCATATCCAATTAGGAGTCCACTGTACAGCTTTGTCCTTTCTTAGAGTGCCAAACAAGCATTCTTGCGCAGATTATCAAACTCATATGATTTACTCTATACAAAGTACCTATAGATTACACATACATTTTCTTTCTTTTTCATTATATATGCTGCCAGAAGGAGAAGGGAAGACCAAAGTTTGAACAATATAATGGCTGTAAGAAGCACAAGACTACTCAAGACAGGTCAGAATGTGACAAATCTACAATACAGATTGAAAGTCTGCATGGTAACAGTGTATCAATATACAAGAAAACTGAGTTATGCTGTCAACATTGTAAATCCAGGTAAATAAGGATTTTGTTCTGTTTACCGCAATTCTTATTGCTCGTAAAATTACATGTTGGAATATTTTCAATAAAATACATTCATTTTAAGGTCAGGACTTAAACACAGAGTCTGATAGTTACAGATGTTTCCTTACTGGTTTATCAAACTAAATCAAGAAGTATTTAAAGTGTACACAATATAATTTAGTATGAATGCAATACTGAAGCATGTTATTTAAATTATCAAGCTTTTGCTTCCTCATGGAAGTTTCACAAACTTGAAAATGTAATATGATGTACAACTGTCAAGTCAGTGACTTGTATTCAACAGTGGTAAAGGTAAATAATAGTACATTTTCTTGCTACAGATTTAATCCAGAACACAATGTGCCCGTGTTCCAGGCCCCTCAGTTTTGACACTTGTTCTCACCTTTGTGTGTGTGATTTAGATATTTTATGTAGCTTTAAATTCTTTTAAGTCATATCACTATGATGTCTTCATTGTAAGCAGTTCATAGTGATGTCTAACACTGGGGCATCATGTTGCAGACATTTAGCATCATGTCCCACCCAGTCACACTATACTGACATCAGGATGACCAGACCTAACCCTAACCTCTTAAGGATGAGCACCAAGTGAGGCAGCTGCTAGTATCAATTTTATAAGTCTTTGGTATGACTCGGTCGGGGTTCAAACCCACATCCAAGGCAAATGCTCTAACCACTTAGGCCACCAGGTCTTGTTCTCAGCCCTAAAATTTTACTTGAAAATATTATGACCAATCAAAAGGTAGAATTTGTAGATTTCAATTAAAATTTCATGTCTTGAATAGAATCTATTACACAAAATGTTGTCTAAATTTTTGTGACAGGCTCCAGAACCATCACTGCCTATACAACTACATTCTCCTTAGTGATTCAACACTAAATGAAAACAATGACCTGAACACAGACCAGTTGAGGGAATCATAATATGTCTGAACTTGAGTGTAAACTTTAGATGTTTCAGCCAGTTATAAAGAGTTTTACTTTTGTAACAACATGTTTGATTGGCTTAAATGAAAGCTCAATTTCATACTCAAGTTTTATGATCTCTAGGTCTGGTCTAAGAATAATTTGCATTTTTAGGGTCACACCAATATATCTTCGTAACCCATACTCTGCTGTATGTAAAAGTGCACACTGCTACTTAGATATACTCGAACTAAATGTGTGTGTGTGTGTGTGTGTGTGTGTGTGTGTGTGTGTGTGTGTGTGTGTGTGTGTGTGTGTGTGTGTGTGTGTGTGTGTGTGTGTGTGATTTGGATTTTTAATGTAGTGTTAACAATTTTTCAGTCATATTGCTATGATGTCTGCAGTGTGGCAGTTTATAGTAATGTCTAGCACTGGGGCATCGTGCCGCAGACATGCAGCATGATGTCCCACCCAGGCACTTTATCCTGACACCAGGTTGACCAGTCCTAACACTAACCTCTTAATGCCGAGTGCCTAGTGATGCAGCTCTTAGTAACATTTTTTGTAAGTCTTTGGATTGACTTGGCCGAGGTTCGAACTGAATATGTTGAAGGATTCACTTTGTGAATTCAGGCAGCCACGTGAACTTTGCTTGTTAAAATTAGCCTGCACTTTTTTACATTTTAAGGATAGAGGGGTATAGTTGAATATTCCATATAGATTTGTTTGAAAGTTTTTTTCATGAAAAAGGTAGCTTTTGTAAATAATGTATGAAAAGTGGGTATTAATGAGATGACTTTCATCAGAAAGACATGTTAAATGAGACATATAATTGTCTAAAAACAAGAAATTGTGATGCATGGGTAGAAAAGTAATAAAATTGAACAGCATGCCTCTTTATTGATATGCCCAGCTAATGCAGTGTCTAGGTAGGGAAACCAGGTTGTATTATATCCTTTATTTCCAGGAAAAATGACTTGCATGATGGTGTTTCAAAGTACTTTTACAGATAAAGAATTTGACATGACCTGGTTCAAATATTGATATTGTTTCATAAGGTAAAGATTGTCTTTGACAACATAATGCATCAACAAATGAACATGCATCTATTTAGTTTTCCTTACCTCTGAAAGGTAAGATATATTTTCCCTCAGAAATGTTTCAGGGACCATGATACAAAAGCTGGAAGTGGTGGCCATTGCCATAAATATGTAGCTGTGCCTGACCATTCAGACTAGTTCAATAATTTGATTGCTGAATATGACTATTGGTACACACATAATAGGAATGAAAACTAAACCTACTTCATCCAAAACAAGGGTTAAAAAGATACATATTCCACTGAATAAAACTGAGACTACATGAAATTGTGAAACATGCATGTTGTGGATGTCAACCATTTAATCAGAAATGCATATACATCACACTATATTTAGTTTACATGAAAAAGGGAAAACGATGATAAAAACCCATATGCATATTTAAACACTTTATATCACAAGTTTTTAGTCCCAGGCAAGAATAGGATTTGATGTGCATGAATGCTTTTTCTCCCTTTGTATGCTGTCCAGTGGAACATATAAATTTAAAAGAAGCCTGTAATCACATATCGGCCAAATATAATGCTGATAAGTGATTAATTAATTCTGCAAATTGTCTTAATATTGAAGGTTGTTTTTTTTTCCTGTATCATTACCTTTGCAAGCTGTTGGCTTGCTTTGTTTAGGAAACTGCTTGATCATGAAGTGTGAAGGCTTTAAAAAATGTCTTCTTTGGTGTCCAGAAATTCTGTGTACTATTTAAAATTATTACTAATTTTGAAAATATGGTGTCTGCAAAATTGGAGGGTTTTGATTATTTGGATTAATGTTGATAAATATATGCCCCTTTTCCTTTAAAAACTAATCACTGCTACAAAAGCAATCATACACCCTGTCTGTCTCTCCATCTTTGCATCCATCCATTTGTTCCCTGTTTCTGCACAATAGATTAAGTGTTCATCTCTGTACAGATACTGAAGTTTTTGCATGGCTTGTACTTTTATTAAGGAAGAAGCCTATTGATTTTAAGGCCAAAAGATCAGATCTTAATTTGACTAACAGAAGATAAATCATTTACCACACAGTGAGATTACATCTACATCATAGACTTGGATCAAACCTTTTGGATAACTTGCATTTTGGTGTAGGAAAGAAAACTATATATTTTGGAATCAAAAGATCAAAGGTAAACTGACAATGAATGAAGAAAATTGGTTTTCACACGATAACATTTGTTCTTCTTGACAGACCTAGACAAAATTTTTGCATGTCTTACACATGGGGTTAGAAAGAAGACTATCAATATTAAGGTCAGAACTTCAGAAGCCAAGGTCATTGTCATTTAATGAGGAAAAATGATTTTTGCACACTAACGTGAGCTCTGCATTCCAGTCCTGGTCATAACCTTGTGGATGTCTTGCGATAATATACGGTAGAAGTCTTTTAATTTTGTGGCCAAAAGATTAAGAGGTCAGGGCTGTGTGACTAAAAAATGAAAAATGGTTTGTGCACAAAAGTTTATTTCTCAGCCATGTACTAACTTCACCAAAGATTATGGATGAATTACAGATTTGGTACGAATGACCCTATTGATATTAAGGTCCAAAGGTCAAATTATACTTCAGTTGAAAGAAAAGAGATTTTTGCATAAGGTTTGTACTGTATCACATACTTTTGACCAAAGCTTGTAGTGGGCTTGTACTTAAGGAAGAGACCTATTGATTTTGGGGTAAATCAGGCTGGGGTCGTTGTAACTCCAAGAAAAATGGGTTTTGGAGAATCACTTTTGTTCTTGAGTATGTTTCTTGATAATACTCTATGGAATGCTTGCACTTAGGGTAATAACAAAACCTACTCATTTTGCAGTATGATGGTCAAAGGCCATGGTCATGGCAATTCTAAGAAGAAAATAATGGTAATATAATGCAATAAGTTTAGTTCAAGACTGGATATCTTGACCAAAGGTTCTTTTATAGAGAGTGAAACTATCATTCTGGTACTGATTATCAAACTCATTACAAAATACATGCTGCAGGGGCCCCAGGTGGCTGAGTGGCCCAAGGCGCTCACCTTTACAGTTCACTATCATCTCACCTATGTTTGCGTGGCTTCGAGTCTCGGCTGGGGCAATATGGGTGTGTGGGAACGATTGCCTGTAGCTTCCTATGGGTTGGTGGTTCTTCCTGAAGTTTTCCTGGGTTTGTCATCCACCAGATATACTGGCTGTCACTTATTGCCACTCATGTGCTGAAACAATGGTGTTTGAATCCACAAAACCACAAACCACAATCATATGGTGCAGGAGACAGAAGGGAGAACACACTCTGAGGAATCTAATGACTATCAGAAGTGAAAAACTACTCCCAAGATAAAGTTGAATACGACAAAAGTACAGCTAGGATTTAAAGTCTGTGGTTATAATGAAGAGAGACACATGAGTATCCAGCGATGAAATGTTCATTATCAATCCAGTTAAATTTTGGTGTTGTTCTGTATGCCAAAAGAATGATGGCTCATAAACATAATTTTTTTCAGTACAAGTTGCACATAGGGCCTTATTATTACAGACCTTTCTATATGTCATTATGAAAGAAATCACTAAGTATTTGAAGTGTACATAATTTTATTTAGTATAAATGCTATATTAAAGCATTTTAATTGAATTTTTAAATTTCAATTCTCATCCACAGGAGAGTTTGAAGCACCTGAAAAACTTCATATGATTTGTAACTATGGAAAGTGACTTTTAATCTCCACTGGAGCCTCCCATCGATATTAATAATGGAAATAATTAAAGTAAGTTGTAGTACATACATGTGCAGCACTATAGCCAGATCTGTGTAAAACATTTTATCTTTCAGAAGGAAGATAGAGCATATCATGTCCTAGCACCAGGCCCCTCAGTCATATCATTGTTCTCAACTTTTGAATTTTACCTGAAAATATTCTGACCTATCCAAATTCTGTATTTGTAGATTTCATGTTAGATTTCAGGACTTGAGTAACAGTTATTGCATAAAAAGTTGTGTAAAGTTTTGTGAAAGTGGGCCCAGGACCATTGTCTACAGTTGTATATTTGTCAATACAAAATCTGTATCATTACAATGATGGAAACAGCAAACCTGCTCTGGGCATCATACAGCATCTCAGGCTGAGTTTGAGCTTGAGATTTCTCTGCCAAATAAATTACCTAATCACATTACATTAGGATAACTTTCATACTACCTTCATATACAGTCCTCCCAGAGAGACAAAACATCTTTTTGTCTATATAATAATATAGACAAAGGGAATCAACTCTTTCATATTAACTCCCCTTTATACCTACTTTGTGGCTACCAGTATACCCTGTTAAAATTAGTTTTTACTTTCACTGCTTTGTGCTAAGATGTCCTCCATATAATCAAGTTAAATTTGATACATTTTTGCTTAAAATTTAATCATCCATGTTTCTTTATCGTTGCTACAGTAAGTCTGTATTTTTTTTGTATGGTGCATTCAACATTTTTTAAAAATCCTGTGAGTTTATTGTTATTTTTGAAATTATTGTACCAGTCATTTAAATCACATTGATTTCAAACAGCAACATACATTTTCATTGGTAGAATTTCTTGTGTGCTGTCTTTAGTCATTTTCTCTAATTAAAACTCTTCTTCAGAACATCATTTATTTCAATTATATATATATATATATATATATATATATATATATATATATATATATATAATCACATACATACATACATACATATATATATATATATATATATATATATATACATACAGTTGTATGCACTTGTTTGTTTATTCTCTCTTCATTGACAGAGATAATGATATGGTGCAAGAAATGCAAGAGATTAAAAGATGTAGAAGACATTCACAAAACATTCCAAGCTATACACCAATTGCTCTTCATCACATACTTGTGTGTTTAGAAAACAGCTCAAGGGCTGCATCAAAAAAGTGTAATATCTGTTTATTCTCAGTATGAAGTACTGAGCCTACGTCCCAACAGAATTTCTCACAAGTCTCATGGGTAATGCTGAGATTCCTCCTCCATCCACATTATTAAGATTCAGAAGACAGTGTCAGATCTTAATGCAGTGGGAAGTCCAGCCAAGACTTGGAATCATGCATGCTCTCTCTAATGAATGAGGCCATATCATCAATTTTTTTGTTCACAACAGAATAGGAAGAAACTTTTCAGCATCCCAGTGGTGATAAGCCTTTAGCTCTGACTAATGAGGCATGACAATCCTAAGTCAAATACCACCTGCCTATTGGGCATGTGGGTGCAGAGCCATACCTATCTCTGCCCTTTAGGCATGAATATACAATGCCCCATATTCCTTCCACACATGGCAATGTTTTGCCAGAAGTGATGGCATAATATTTCACTTGTACGGCCAGCCAGATTGAATGAACTGCAGCTAGACTTGTAAAGCATGAGGACTTGCAATCCCTGCAGGACAAAATTAAGAAAACAAACCAGATATGAAAATTAGCAATTTGACCAATGTAGTACTGGCAGATGGTCTGTACTGACCATATCGCATCAGCTGGCCAGACCACAAAGCAACCTCATGGGTATGCAGTTTCACCTGCTGACTAACCAGTCTGGTCATATGAGTGTATGATTATAATGGTCATGAATCTGTTATCTCTACCAGTGAGTTGGCAATCTTGACATACTGCATAAATGGCCAACTGTACCATTCATACAGCACCAACCTCTGTTATCTCTGACTGGCAAGCCAGCCAGTCAAAGAACCGGACCAACCATTCCTATGAAATTCATAGCGAACTTGCATTTCTTTTGAAACTGTCCACCTGACCCAAAGTGGCCATGTTAGACCAGCATTCCATAATGCGATCACTACTGTTGGCATATACAATCAGCTAGATGGTGATGCATGCTGATGATATTTCTTAGTTTTCTCCTGTTGGTGAAGGTGATGAAACAGAAATGCTGGAACATGAGAATCCAAAAGTGGAATAGATGGAAGTTAGTTCATGGTAAAAAGAAAGAAAATCTGTAGGACTTGGTCTCCGCCTTCAATAAATTCTGCATACAAAGTCAATGCCTTATTAGATCTAGATGAAGTGGATGAAAGTTTGTTGTTCCATTTCCGAATGTTGTTATAATTGTTTAAGATTGTACAAATTACTGGGCATCAATTGGAGCATTTGTGATTGAGGTAACACAAGAGCTTCCTTATGTTGAATCTGTTGTATGCTGCTTTCTCAGGTCATGTTCAGAGATATTTTCCCCAAATGTACAAAGTTAGGAAAGTTATTCAGACTTCCTCCTTAATTGACTTTGCATATCTAATGATTTTTTATCTTGCCCAAAAACTTACTAATGATCAGTGTTGTTTTCCTATATGATCCCTCCCTTTTTGTTCTCACTTCTGTTAGGGCATGAAATTGAGGAGGTGAGACTGCAAGAATCACAAGAGTTACCCTTTAACTTTCAGTGCAATCTGCTATTTCTGCATGACCATCTTAGCGAAAATATCAAAAAAGGAAAGAGAAGGGATGATTGCTGTGAGAAAATTTGCAGTGTTGGTTCTCAACAACATGTTTTTCTTTTTTCTCCTGACCAAACAAATTAACGATGGTCATGTATATGGCCCTATTTTCGCACACAGGCGAGCAGGAAGGAGAGAGAGGAACAGTTTCTCTTTTGTCCAGGCTTTCTGTCAATTGTCAGTGATTCACCATCACGCACACCCTATGACAACCCACCTGAGGTTCCAAACTATTCCCTTTTAGTTAGATTTGGACCAATCTTTCTCACAAAAATTTATCCAAGCCCCTCCACTTTCATCATCCTACATCATGAAGGAATTCTCAAGTGATACAGTGAGCGGTGGGTGGACTGTTTTTACACAAAAAAAATCAGTTTATCAGTTTACAGAGGTTGGTGTAGACAGTACAGAAGACAAACAAACAAGGCTTCTACTGCAGAACATTTCTTGTTATGAAGTCCAATAGCAATTGAGACCTGCAAAAGAGATGCAACAAGTATGTGATCAGTTTTGGCATGTTCAGTGCATGCTTCCATATACCAAGTCATATGGCTCCAGCCTAGGCACTTAAATGTTCATTTAGAATTCATGACATTCACTGCAGAGATGGTGAAGTTATTGCCAGATAACCATTCAGCGTGTTTGATTTTTGGTTTGTGACATGAACCAACTCACTTCCCTCATTGTGTGGTGCAGAGAAGTAAGACCTTGTCTCATCTCAACATTTTGATCCATCTAAATATGGAACCCTTAACAAACATCAACTTGGTGTCTTTCTCACAAGTACATTGATAGAATCATTCATGCATCAGATGAGGTATCATCCAAGACATTGAAATTGTACCTTCAATAAGGCATTAAGATTTCATGTCCAAGTATGGGAAGGTCCTCCACAGAGAAGGTGACATTCCAGGATAACAAACTAAATAATTTACTAAGTGTTTGGTTTTCTCAGCTACTTACAAAGTAGTTTACTTCTGCAACAACACTTTTGATTGGCTGAAATGAACACTCAGTTTTAGTCATGAGCTCAGTTTTACGATCTCCAATGCTGATCTAAAAATACGTTGCCTCTTTTAAGTCACACTGTCACCACCTTCTACATAACCTGTACAAGTCACTATTGCAACTCTGCTGCATGTGAAAAAATCTATACTGAAAAAAAGTTGTAAATATTTTCTGAGCTTTTTCTGTTACTACATGTATCAAAGGATCCACTTGGAAAATTTATACAGCCACTTGAACATCATTGCCTGAGATATAATTGCCCATACAAGCAGGCACTTTTTTGGTTTGGAGGTTTTAAGTTGGATCAACAAAATTAGTTTGAAGGGTTTTGTTTTTGTTTTGTTTATAAGAGTAGCTTTTGTAAATAATGAATGAACTCTGGGTGTCATTGAGATGACTTTATTTCTGGAAGCTCAGAAAGAGATGATGCCCCTAAATAAATGTGTCATTTTCAAAGATAGAAATTGTCACTTATTCCTAAATAAAGGATCATATAAAACATACTATTTTTAAAGAGAAATATGAAATATTTATTTATTATTGCTGCACATCAAAACTAAATGACTGTACAGAAGCATGTACGTTGAATTATACCTATCATCCGTAACTCTAGAAGTAATCATTTTTGCATCAACACTAAATTATTAGCTCCTGGACCTACAATAAATATTGGGAAAAATGCACTTGATAGTTCTTCAGATAAATTTTCCTCCAGTGGAATGGTAGATTGCTATCATAGCTAAGAGATTCAGCAAGTGATAGATTTAGTTCACTTTATATTCAGCTATTATCACATGCATTTTGCATGGAAAGCTGATCACTAATGCAAGAACATACATTATACACCCATGGCACTTTTTATTTGACCACCATAAGGTTTAGTTTGTTTTGTTATGATGTCCATCCATCTGATTGTTCCCAATCTCGTTTCTTCACAATTGCTAAAGCTTTCCAGCATGTAACATTTTCAACTTTGTGCATGGCTTGCACTTGGTGTAAGAAAGAAGTCTATTGATTTCAGGGTCAAAAGGTCCAACATGACTGTGATTGAAAAAAGACAATAGGATTTTGCACAATAACTTTAGTTCTTTATTACAAACCTGGGCTGAACTTTGTGTATGGCATGTACTTGGAGTGATGTAGGAGTCTCTTCATTTTGTGTGGAAAGGTTAACTATCAAAGTCACTGTCTCAAAAATGGAACATAATTCCTGCCCAAAAATTGTAGCAGTCAGCCATACAACTTCACCAAAGTTTGTGGATAACTTTCATTTTGGGAAATAATTAATCCTGTTGATGTTTTTTGTCAAAAGGTAAAGATCAGTATTAGTGAAAGAAGAAAAATGGGTTTTGCATGGCCAGGGTCATTGCAACTCAAAGAAGAAATGGGTTTTTGCAGAATAACATTTGTTCTAGAGTAAGTTCCTTTACCAGACATTGTGGATGGCTTGCATTTTGGTTGATAAACAAATGTGTTGTCTTAGGTAAAAGGTCAAAAGTTATGGACATGGTTTGTCTAATAAGAAAATAATTGTTTCTGCACACTACAGTTAGTTTATTTGCAGCTGCTTGCCTTGATCAAAGGTCCATACATTGGAACCTGTTGGTTACTAATCTTCGGAGTCAACCATGTCCTGTTGGTCCCTTCAAAGAACACTATCAAATGTCGGAAATGCATATAATGTATCATTGACAGTATTCTTGTTGAACTAAGTATGAGCAGTTGTTTCAAGAGTCAACAATATATTCAGTTTTGTCCTTTCTTAGAGGGACAAACAATTATCCTGGCACAGGCTATCAAACTCCTATAATTTACTATATACAAAGTAAACATGCCTATAAATTACACTACCATTTCCTTTCTGTCGGTGTAATTAATGAGACTGCCAGAAGCAGAACGGAAGACATAATTTTGAGCAATATAATGGCTACAAAAATACAGGAGGAGACAGATTCTCAATACAGATTCAAAGTCTTTGTGGTTACAACACAGGGAGGCACATTAAAATTCAGAAATGCAGCGTTCATTGCAAATCGAGGTAAATTAGGGTCTTGATCTGTTTGCACTGGTATGATTGTTCATAAATAAATGTTGGGATATTTTTGTTAATAATGTTCATATACATTCCCATAGGTCTTGGCTTAAACATAGCATCTGATAGTTACATATCATTTGTTATATGTTTATTAAAGGAAATCAATTAGTATTTTCAAGGGTATAAAATTGAATTGAAATCTTACATAAAAATGAAAGCCATTTGATTTGAGCAAAGATTGATGAGATGGCATTCATAACAAGAGCATGAATCTCTGCATCATATTTGTTTGTTAAAAGAATACTGTATCTTATTTATCACATATAAATGCTTGACAGAACTTATTAATGTTATAAATTCAGAACAGAATCTCACATACTGATAATCAACTCTCCATTGATATGCACAACAGAATCTAGAAACATAAACCACAGTATAATTGGGAGCACAAGTTAACGAGGGACCTCTGAAAAATTAGGAAAGGACTGCTGGGCATTGATTTTGAGAGAGCAGAGGGGCAGGGATGAGATGGCTGTTTAATGGTTGAATACTCATTTTAAAACTGCATAGGGAATAATTGTCAATAAATAGCTTTCTCTAATGAAGTTGTTGGCTTTTCTGTATAAATTACTTGACATGTGATCATGGCAAGTAGCTTTTTTTGTAGGCAGAATTTGCATGTCTTTTAACTTTATTCCACCCTCTTTTTTTGATTTGATACAAAATACATACTTATTGTAATCATACAAAGAAGGTCTGCTTTTCGTTGATTTGATACAAAATACATACTTATTGTAATCATACAAAGAAGGTCTGCTTTTCGTTGATTTGATACAAAATACATACTTATTGTAATCATACAAAGAAGGTCTGCTTTTCGTTGATTTGATACAAAATACATACTTATTGTAATCATAAAAAGAAGGTCTGCTTTTCGTTGATTTGATACAAAATACATACTTATTGTAATCATACAAAGAAGGTCTTCTTTTCGTTGATTTGATACAAAATACATACTTATTGTAATCATACAAAGAAGGTCTGCTTTTCGTTGATTTGATACAAAATACATACTTATTGTAATCATACAAAGAAGGTCTGCTTTTCGTTGATTTGATACAAAATACATACTTATTGTAATCATACAAAGAAGGTCTGCTTTTCGTTGATTTGATACAAAATACATACTTATTGTAATCATACAAAGAAGGTCTGCTTTTCGTTGATTTGATACAAAATACATACTTATTGTAATCATACAAAGAAGGTCTGCTTTTCGTTGATTGTACCTACAGAGCAAACACTCCACAAGTCAGAGATATGGTTTGGTTCGGTCTTTTACGGCAGTGAAAAACACAGATAAGTTATTTAGTACTAACTTAAAGGCAGTCAGAGTAAAGTGCCTTGCCCAAGGACACACCACATTAGCTGACCCAGGCTGATCTGATGGTAGGATTCGAACCTGTACCCTTTCAGTTGTGAGACCAGCATGCTAACCACTGAGCCACTGCAGTTTCCGCAATTCAGATATTAAAACATAGCTTGCAGTTAACTAGGTTATCACAGAAGTGCTCATGGAATAGCTGTGATGGCAGATTGACCCCTTTTCACATTTAAATACACCAGGGCAAATTGTATTTATGATGATTACATTGAAACTGAATTAAAAGATAGAACTAAAACATTAATTTTACTTGACAAGCTTTCTATAATTGTGAATTATTTATTTATTAACTCATAGGCATGACTGTCATTTTTGATGAACAAAATTTCATTGCATATCCTTATTTACAATGTATGGAGAATTTGTTCAAAGAAAATAACAAAATATATGCAGAGCAATGTTGCTTTTCTAAACAGCTATTGTTTCAAATCTGAGCACACATTTTTGACATGAAGAATGTTTTCATCTATTCACATCAACAGATCTGGTGAAGAGAACACATATCGCTTAGAGCACGCAGGAAAAAATGCTGAGATGTGGAATACTGACTGTAATGGCTTGCTATCATGGGATTTAAATCATGAAGAGAAAAGAGGTCTGGTGTGGCAGGAGAGAGCCATATATTCAGCATGCAGTTATACATCAAAGAATATTTCAACTGTATGAAGAGATGCTGAAGATAGGGCATGGAAGAAAAACTGCCTTTGTAAATAGCTCAATACAGATAGGACTTTTACAGACTTTTATTGGAAATGAAGGGTTAAGAACTATTCTGTTAAATGAAAATGTCCCTGCTCCCTCAACAAAAGGGATGCAGAAAAGTTCCAGTACTGATTGCCAAGAAATTCAATGTACCAGCATGAGAGACATGGCTAACTTAGAAAGGGTGTCAAGGAATTTAATCTTTTTATGAGAAATGACACAGATATAACTGATATACAGTGTGACTCTACATACAATAGTGGGTAGGTAGGTCATACTTTCAACCAGCTACCCAGTTCACATGCATTCAAGTTGAAGACACTACTCCTGAGGAAAGGGTCATACATATAACCACAAAGTATAAACCATGCACATTGGGTAATGATGTGTTGTGTTGCTGCTCAGCAAATATAAGTTTACAAACAAACATTGGAGATGAATACACATTTTGTAAGGAAGAGCTTACATTTGAAAAAAAAACAGACAATCTAGAGGTAAGCAACATTACAACTGATCCAGACACTGCTAATTACTGGGCTAGCCTGGACATTAGGAGGAAAAGAATGACCAAAACAGTACCTGTAAATCATATTGATACACACCATCTGGGTCAAAATCATAGAAAGTTTATCAAAGGTCAGAGGAAATCAATTGGCTTGATGCCAAGAAGAACTAAAAACTGAGGGAAAAGATGGAAAACAACTTAACACTTGGTTTGAGTAAGAGGTGCCAGGCTGAGTTTGAAAAATCATTACAAAAATGTGATAAATGTACATAAAAAATGTAGTAAGTAATTTATATTATGCAGCAGATGCAATGGTTAAGGGCTAGGTGATCATAGTCTTTGTCATAAGCAGTCTAATGTGTGCTGGGTAGCTAGAAGCACATTCTTGCCAAGTGATTTCAAACTGAAAATATCTGGTGATAGTGAGGAGTGTACATTACACATGTGTGTTGAGTACCAGTTAGGTAAATCTACAGTGTTAAAATCAACATTAAACAAGAACACTCAGAAAGTGGAATCGGTGAATTGAAGGAAAAAAAATGTAGCTTAGCAAAGAATATAACCTTTAAGAGAAACTTCCATGGCAGGGTTCATAGTGCTGTCCATAAATGTAATCATGCACCTGGAGAATCTCTGGCGAAGCTGTGTCAGTCTATCAGTTGTCCGAATTCAGCTTGCAGTTCTGTGGAACAACATCTGAAAAGGGAGCAAGATATATATCTCGGAGATAAATTGTATAACGCAAGTACGGTATATAAGAGAAACAAATCTGAGAAAAAGGCATATCTTTACAAACTCTATGAGAAATATCAAGAAGAAAAGAATTATAACAAAGGCAAATTAATGTGCTGTGGCCAAATAAATAAAAGCAAAATATGAACATTCTTACCAAAAACCATTTAAGTACTTTTCTACAGCTTGTTGAAATGTGGCATGTACAATTTTGTGCACTGTAGTCCTTGATCTTTATGATGCTGTCTGATTTGACTGACTGAATGTGTCTGTAAAGTTAAATGATCAGTATTGATAAATAAACTATTGTGACATAAGTCAAGTGGCTTACATTTAAAATCTCACCACACCACCCCATCATTTTTGTGGGAATTGTTGCATTATGTTAAATAATCCTAGATTGTGTTTTTAATTGACCCTAGATACTAAATTCACTTTCACTCACTGACTTTTAAAATTCTTTGCTTGCTAGTGTCTTAGGCCATGTGATGTGTGTTTTATCCGATTCATGTGTTATGATGTGTTTGGATGCCTTGCTTATCATGTTGATTGTCATTTCTTATATGTTTTAGGTAATGTCCATAAAGCAACTCTTTAGAGATTATGTTGAATTGTTGTTTCAAACCATGCCGATGTTAACTAACTCTTATCTATCTTATCTGTTTAAATGAGAAAAGAGTGAATCAGCTGCCATGCCGATGCCAATGACTGCTTCCATGCGAAACCTAATTAAATGCTTACTCACTGGTTAAGCTGGCTATATAACTATAATAATCTTAAAAAACATAAGACAATATAGTTATGAGATTAGTTGTTTCTGTCTGGTTACATTACATGGTAGGTACTGACATGATGTTATTACCTAGATGTAGATCAGCTTTATTTCTTGCTATGATCACACATGATAGACAACTCCTGAGTGTTTGCCTTTGCCAAAGATTTGGACTGTTCATCAAATTGTGGAGTTATCATTTGAAAATAACTACTAATAAAACCTAAATCCTTATTTCCCTCCATATCTTTTTGTGGATCTGGCTGTAGCGTTCCAAGAAAGAGCACCTTCAGTATGCTGATTGTACAAATGACATTGTCAATGCCAAGTCTGTATTGATGTGTTTGCCTCCATTTGTTTATCAATGTAATTTTATCTTTGAGGCTTTAGTTCATTTGTGTTTGCTAAGATGTATACACATAGTTTGATACTGTAAGGGAGATAATTTTATACTTCACTTATGTATGATTGTTTGAGTACTGCATTTCAATTAATTTCTATTCTTTTGAAAGTCTGTCATCAATTTTTTAACTTTTATCAATTTATGAACTTTTCTTAAGATCTAATATCCTAATATTAAAATACATTGTTTAAATACTTTTATAAGACAAAGGAGTTTTATTTGTTATGAACATAATTGATTATGTCAGCTGGTCCATTTACAAAAAACGGCAATGATTCAGTTCGAATTGAACTTGAATGAAACAATTGTAATTGTAAATGGCAGATAGGCTTTGGGATAGATCTCATGAATTCCAATATGGTTGACTGATCCATTCATGAATTTTAGTGATTAAATCTGACTTCTCTGTGATTTAACTTTTTTAGCATAAGTTAGTAAACTTTCGAGTCATACTTCATTCATATTTTGCTAGAAAAAGTGGGTTTTCAAAATATGATTTGCCTTTGATAAGATATAATAACAAACATGTACAATAGAGGTCAAGGTTTGAAACAAAATGACATTTCCATGATTAAACACAGAACTATATTTTGTTAAGCAGAAAAGTGGCCTTTAAATGTATGGACACTGGTGAAGCTGAGTTTGTCATTTAGCATAGCCCTGAAGCTTGGTCTAAGTAGTTAACTAGTCACACCAAGCTCTTTTGACCAAATGTCTAGCTAAAATTGGGCAGCAGAAATTCCTTGTATTAGAGTGGCAACAATCGACCACTCCTCTATTCAACCATCAAGAAGAAACCCACAGTAAACTGACTGCCTCCTTGCTGTTGCTTATTACCACATAGGATGCATCAGGCCTATTTAATTTTCCATTATTTTTAGGTAAAAAGTTTTTGAAAGAAATATTGAATTTTCAAGAGCCTTCAGGATAAAACCTAATTTTTAAACTTGTAATTAAAAGTGATATTTTCATTTGCCATTTATGCTCTTAGGTATTAAGTTTTTCATATAAATTTATTGTGCCTTGCATAGCTTGTATGAAATTGCATTGAACAAAAATAGCACTTTCCTTCTGTGTTCATATTTACATTTGTTTCTCGCTTTGTATCTTTATCTTTTCTTTTCCATTCAGCATTTTGCTTGTTTGAGTAAAGATTACAAAACATCTAATTGTGATTCCTTTTTAATTTAAATTCAAGAAACTTATCACCTTTAACATGCTCATAATAGTTTATTGCAATAGATAGAAATCACTATTCTAATCTATCATGAATAAAATATATCTTGTACCAGAAATTATTGAAAAATATCGATTTAACAGAGCAATTATTTAGTGACTTCTCCACACACCAATTGCTAGATATAGTTATTGCCATATTGGAACATTTTTAAGAAAAGTAAATGAGATTGTATAACATATATACTTATATGTGGCAATTATTGTCTATTTGCGGCATTTAACATGTGCTATTTAATACTAAAACAAATAGTAAAGCTGTAAACATATTGCCCTCACAGATCTAGAGATACGTGGAATTAGACAATGCATATGAATGGATAACATCCTGAGGAGTTAGATAAATTCAGTAAAGCCATTCTATGCACACTGAGATAAACAAAGATTAGAGTACCATGCATGACACACAGAATATACTCAGTGTATTTAGTAGTCCTCTGTTTGGGCACTTGTAGGGTATGGTAGGTTCCTGAAATTACTGATAAATGGGTCTCAAGGATTTTCACCTTTGATAAATGTATGTCATCTTGAACTTACTTTAATGTGCAGAAATCATTATTTTCTTATTATGCCCATGACCTCTGAACTTTATGTCCTGGGACCAATAAGTTCTCTGTTTTGTACTAGTCATTTTCTAAGTGAAATAGTTTTGATATTTCATGATAGTGTGAATTATCAATTTACTTTTGTTTTTCATGAGGAACATTTCTCAACAGATAACAAAAACATTATAAACAAAGAATTTCTTATGCAGTGTTGTCAACTGCTTGGTAACATAGTAACATGTTGACCTGTCATGCAGGAACATCATGGTTGAATCCAACTATGAGCTTTATTTTGATTATATTTTTTCTAAGTACGTGCATTCTTAGTTTTGAATTAAGAAAAAGACTTATGTCATTCATATTTTCTTTGCAAATCTACATTAAAATTTGCAGAGCATAAATGGTCAATAGGTCATACTGCTTATAAGAACCTGCTACTTCATTCTGTTAAACACTTCAGCTAACAATACACAAGAGCATAGAATAACAAATTGTGTTTATTATGAGTGAATAATAGATATATTTCATCTATGTATGAAAAACTCTTTGACCACAATTTTCATTCATTTGATGAATTTGGTTATTCAGTTGTTACAAGCAAATATTTGCTACATAATTCCTTAGGTGCTAGGCATCCACAGTGTTTTGGTCAGGGAACTTACCATAGAACAAATGTTATTCCTCAAGAAACCCCTTTCTTAACTAAGTGGCCTTGCCCTTTAACCACAAAATTGATAGTATTTTCATGACCCCAAGTGAAGCCTTTCACAAAGTTTGGTAACAGCAGATAGTGGACTGCTGAAACCGTTTTGTCTTCTGACCTTGACCCCAAAATTGATGAAATTCTTACTTATCCCAAGTTCAAGGCATCCACAAAGTTGAGTACCCATAAATGGTAGGCAACTCTGGTTATTGTGTTGAAAACGTTTCTTCTTTCAGTCACAATAACATGTTGAATCCAAGACTGATAGGTTTTTTTCCTTGTCCCAAGTGGAAGTCATCTACAGTGTATGGTAACTATAGATGGTGGACAATTCTAGTTATGATGCAGAAACAAAATTGGTAATTGAATAAAGGAAGAACAGCATAATAACATAATATGCTCGACCTTGTGATGTTCATATGCAAATATGACAGGGTATAATAATGTTGCTGAAGAAAGTTTGGATAAAATGGATAAGATTTCAACTGAGGATGCCTATAACCTAATTTAAAATTAGTGTAATATTTTGAAAGATAAAAATGGACAGTTTGCTCCACAGGATTACTATAAACTAGAATGAAATGAGAACTGATTCCTGCTTTAAACAAAATCTGTTACAAAGAGCATGCTGAAGAGGTGAAAGATGAATTAAGGAGTGAGGAATAAATCATTTTGAAGAAAGGAAGGCACATCTGTCATGATATAATTTTTATGCACGACATTCTCAGTTTTCCTGCTCATTGAAGCTGGAGAAACAAAGACTAAGCCAAGTAAAACCATAATTAAAGAAACAAAATTTGAACCATAACTTTTTCCCGAGTCAGTACCCAAATAGTTTTACATCTGAGACATAATGAAATGTAAGACTCTTTTCCTAATTAAATGAGCACATTGTACAGAATCATCAGTATTTTGTATCATTGTACTGCATTAACTGTTTCATACAGTATGTTCCTGTGCACAGTTGCAGGATTATTAAAGTTGATTGTGCCTTTTGGAGTGTGTGATTTAAAAAGGAACTATTTTGTTCAGGTTTGATACCCAATGAAATTATTTAACATAAATTTTGTTTCTTCATCCATTCTGTAGTCATCACCTCAACAGAAAATCTCTGGCACATTTATCATGATATAGTACGATACTCTGCATACTTGTTTGTTTTTTTTCTACTATCAAATTTCCAGAGCAGTTGTTGGTAGCAATGGAATGAATAAGAAGCAGCAGTAATGTATTTTGAACGTAAATGGAGTATGTTATTCTTACTTTAGTTCATGGCAGAGATAGAGAAAATCTTTAGGACATTTGTCTCCATCAAATTCCATCCTCCACCTTTAGTCAGTTCTGCGTATAAGGTGACACCTTGGTAGAACTAGATAATAATGATGACAGTTTTTCGTTCCTTTCCAATTATTGTTATAATCGTTAAAGATTGCAGAAATTACTGTGCATCCCTTGAAGCATTCATGTTTGAGGTAATGCAAGAGCTTCATTATGTCAAATCCATTACATACAACTTTCTTAGCCCCAATGGTGAAAGGTCGTGTCCAGAGGTATTTTTCCTACATGTACATTGCCTATGTGTTGATAAAGTGCATAGACAAGTCTTTAACACCATGTCAAAGTTAGGAATGTTAATTCACTTTGCACACCTGATGATTTTTCATCTTGCCCAAAATGTCACTAATAATCATTGCTGGTTTTCTGTATGCCCCCTTCCTTTAGGTTCACACTTTTATTATAGCATCAAATGGAGGAGTTGAGAATGTAAGAATCACAAGAATTACCCTTTACCATTCAGTGCAATCTGCTATCTCTTCATGCCCCTTTTAAGGGAAATATTAAGTAAGAAGGAGAAGGGATGATTGCAGCAAGAGAATTTGCAGTGGTGCTTCTCAGCAGAACGTTTTACTCTTTTCTCCTGGCCATGCGAATTCAAGGTGGTCGTATGCCTCTTTTTTCACAGTGAGGCAGGAAGGAGAGAGAGAGAGTAACAGTTTCTCCTTAACCCAGGCCTTCTGTCAATTATCAGTGACACACCATCATGCACAATCTATCACAATCCACCTGAGGTTCCAGACTATTCCCTTTTAGTAAACTTTGGACAAATCCTTGCAAAATGTTGTCCAAGCCACTCCACTTTCATCATCCTACCTTCATGAAGGAACTCCCAATGATGGGTGGGTGGAGTGTTTTTACATCAAAAATAAAAGGTTAATAAGTTTGCAAAGGTCGGTGTAGATAGCACAAAAGATGCACAAACAAGGCTTCTACTCCAGAACACAGGGTTCCCACACAGGTCTGGAATTCTGGAAAAAGTCTTAAATTTGAAATTTGCTTTTCCAGGCCTTGAAAAGGTCTGGAAAAAGTTTTAAAAAATGACTTAATAGTCTGGAAAAAGTCTTAAATTTTCGTTGTTCCCATTCACATGATGTCATTAACACTCTTTCCCATCACTAAGTTTAATTGTCACATTGGGTCCTGGACAAGACATTCTGTTGTAGTTCGAACCATGCATCGAGGAAGGTTTACAAATGCGTGCACTCGTAGGACAGGCCCCAAAAATTTGGACAGTTTCTATCTATGGAAATATGACACTCCTGCTGAATGGCCCTCTGCTATCAACATCCAAACCACATGACACTGAGCCTGATGAATTCTTCCAGGCTGGTGTAAACTACTGTATGCACCCGGTTATTGGTTCACAGAACCACCAAACATGCAATTGATGCAGGTGTTTGTGACTATATAATGAGGGTCATTTTATATGCATTTCAGTATACTATAAATGCTTATTACTTTTCATGGTTTTGTTTCAACCACATATGAACATTTTAGATGGTGTTATGAAAGTATATTTAAATGCTGTTACATCCCACATTGTAATTTGTCAGCCTCAAAGAATGATGCACCTGCATTTTTTTTAAATTTCAATGAATGTGAATTTTAAAAGCAAAAATAGATCACATAATAATTTTAAAATTTATAAGATGGTAAACACATGAACTTATTAAAAAAAAAACATTTGCTGTGCCACCATTTTTACATATTATTCTCTTATCCTGGAACATTTTTCAACCAAATATGTTTAACATCTATTGCAGACTGAACTGAAAATTTACAAAAATCTAATTAATGACGATATTTATTTTCCTATTGATGATATGTAAATTAAACAAATTGTCAACATTTACATAAACAGTAAATGTTGCACATAATGAAATATAGATCACACTCCAATCAGACTCATCACACACACACACATACACACACACATATATATATATATATATATATATATATATATATATATATATATATATTGTTACGTGTAGGCTCATACAAAAATAACAAGAGAAAAGAGTGAAGCCAACAAGCTTTGTATACTTTAGCAAAATAATTTATTTCCCTAGAAAACAATGTAATAAATTGGAAATGGGACTTACGGTTTGCGAGTATAATCCAAAATTTAATCCTAAGATTGAAAAATACAAGTCATATCACTAAACAGTTCTAATAGAATCTGGGTAGGAATCTCGATGAAATTCCAATATGGAGGTAATGACGCCAGATTAGGTCGTTGTACTGGTGGTAACAGATCCTCAATCGAATCACAGTTTATAATGTTTCCATTAAACTCCAGAATAAATTTCCACTGAATTTCTTTCTCCCAGAACTTTTATAAATATAAATCACTTGTTTAGTTTTCTAGAGAATAAATTATTAAATTAAAAAAAACAAATGAACTTCTAAAACAATCTGGCTTCAACAATATAAACACCTTGTACCTTAAAGGTGCGGACATACGACTGACTAAATCTCCTAGAGAGCGTCTGTTTAAAGCCGCGATTTTGGATCACATGGTACTTCACGTGACGGGCTACGTGATTTACCACTTTGAACAGTGTAATAAAAAAATGCCATGTATCATGTATGCAAGAATAGCCGTATCTAAGAATCAAATTCTCACACTGAAAATATATTAAAAACAGCTGTTTACAATCCAGTTAACATGCGGGCCGAAATGATCTTGGAAATAGCCAATCGTTATCACTCGATGTTCACAAAATCTATGAACCAAAGTGAGCTAAAAATAGCGCTAATGTAATAGATTTTACGTTCTAAACAAACTGAATGTACTGGAAAAAATCTCGAATCCCATGAAAATAATCATTACAATAAAATGTAATGAAACAAAAGGAAAATTAATTATTTTTTTTTAAAACTAACACATAAACAATTTAATTACATATACGTAACACTTACCCCCATAAAGAAAAAGAAATATTTATATAATAAAGCTTTCTTTTTACCATATGTAAATTATACATGAGGTAAAACAAAATTACATAAGAAAACTCTTATGAATTGTACGAAGTGTATCTGAAATAATAGTTCTATACACGGGAAAGTGCATCTGGAATCAAATTGTCTTTTCCTTTGATGTGCCTGGTGTTGAGATTATATTCTTGCAAAACAAACTCGACCTTAATAATCTTTGATTTTTATTTTTCATCTTGTCAATGAAAGTAAGGGGGTTGTGATCACTAAACACAACAACCGGAGATTAGGAGCTGGGCTAATGTAAACTTCAGAATGCTGTAATGCCAATATTAAAGCCAAACATTACTTCTCGATTGCTGAGTAATTCCTTTGGTGCTTATTTCATTTCTTAGAAATATAGCACACTGGGTGATCAACACCATTTCTATCTTCTTGAATCAATACTGCTCCAACCACAACATCACTCGCATCAACAGATAATTTAAAAGATTGATTGAAATTTGGAGCTGTTAGAACCGGCGCATTTCTTAGTATGGCTTTTAACACATCAAAAGACTCCTGACATTTTTCATTCCAAAGAAACTTGTTTTTCTTCCAAAACAAGTTTGTCAGAAGTTCAGCAATGTTAACAAAATTGGGACAAAACTTTCGATAGTATCCGCCCATGCCTAAAAATCGCATCAGTTGCTTTTTACAGACAGGCACAGGGAATTCAGAGATACTAAGGCGACTTTAGCATCTATAGGTTTTGCTTGACCATTTCCCACAATATGTCCTAGAAAAGTTACACAAGCACGGCAGAACTCACTTTTAGATAAATTGATTGTCAAATTTGCATCATTGAGTCTTTCAAAGATTTTCCGAATCGTGCTTAGATGTTCTTTCCAGGTGTCGTTGTAGACGATGACATCATCGATGTAAGATTCACAATTATCTAGACCAGAGGTAATCAAATTCATCAAACGTTCAAAGGCACTTGGGGAACCCTTCATCCCGAACGGCATTACTTTATATTGATAGAGTCTATCTGGAGTCACAAATGCCGAAACTTCTTTTGCTCTTTCCGTCAGTGGAATTTGCCAAAATCCTTTCAGAAGGTCAAATTTGGTGACGTACTTGGCATTTCCAATTTTATCAATACAGTCATCGATTCTTGGTAATGGAAATGAATCTGTTTTTGTCGCACTGTTCACCGTCCTATAATCAGCGCACATACGGAATGTTTCATCTGGTTTCGGAACAAGTATACATGGTGAACTCCAATCACTTTTACCGGGCTCTATGAAATCGTCCTCCAGCAAATACTGAATTTCCCTTTTCAAGTATTCCTGTTTGAGAGGGTTCATCCTATATGGGTGTTGTTTCACAGGTTTTAAATCAACAATTTCAGTGTCTTGAAAATTTTGTTTGTCCTCGTGGGAATATCTGGAAATAAGTACTCATATTTGAATAATAACTGTTTAGGTTCATTTCTTTCTTCTTCTTGTAAATGTAAAGGTTTCTGGTCCAGATTTTCCATAATTTCCGAATTCCGAAGATTTGTTGCTCCAAAATCAACAGTGTCCGATTGAATTTCTTCACTTAAATCCTCAGTTGGTGGGACAGGTACAACTAAATTAATTGTATGATTTACTTAGCTATCTCTTTCAATATACTAGTACTCCATTAATTTATTTAGATCAGAGTGCTATAATTATAATTTAACTCATTCATTTTCTTCTTTACTTTGTAAGGGACGTAAAATCTAATTTGAAGCAAATTTTGAAGAATGAGCAAGAGAGAATGAAATCTATGACAAGATTCAAATATTCTATCAAGTGAAGTTTTGTGAAACCATAGTTTCACTTTTGACTTGAATTGCTGAGTGCCAAATTCAAGCATAACTAGCAGGAAAATTCCAGATATTAAATTTGACCCTTGATCAGATTGGACAAATTTGGGGAATCCCAAATTGAGTAAAAATCTTTATCAAAACTTTTACTATGGTTTTGGTTTTAATATTCCTCAAAGGATTTGCCTCTGGGAATCTTGTTGACGCACACATAATGGGCAAGAAATATTGGTTGCCTGACTTGGTCTTAGGTAAGGAACCAACACAATCTACCATAATTCTGCTAAATGGTTCGTCAAACGCAGGAATTGGTTGCAGATGAGCCTTAGGTATGTTCTGATTGGGTTTTCCTACCATTTGACAAGTATGACAAGATCTACAAAATTTACAAGCATCACTTTTGATTTTTGGCCAATAAAAGTGAGTCAAGACCTTGTGATAAGTTTTATTTATGCCTAAATGACCAGCCAGAGGTGTTTCATGGGCCAAACTAACTATTTCCTGTCTGTAAGATTTTGGAACTACAATCTGATAGTTCAATGACCATTCGTCATTAGCAGGTACCTCGGTAGGTCTCCATTTTCTCATAAGAATTCCATGTTTAATGAAATAACAGACAGGTACTTCAGTGGCTTCAGTTTCACTAATGGCCCTCTGAAACAAACAGGTGATCTCAGGATCTTTTTCCTGTTCGACGACAAGTGATTGTCGTTTATCACCTTGATTAGATAAAAGAGAACGAGTAGTTAAAAGAGGATCAGTGTGATCAATACCTTTTGATTGATCCAAATTAGAAGTGAAGGTGACCTCATCAAAAGCCTGACCAATACATGTGTCAACCAAAAGAATATTTTCCTTATCAAAATCATTCTCAAGAGCTTTCTTTGCCATAGCTCTGGTAACTGCACTAGCTGGGTATAAATCAGGGTATTCTTTTTCAATTGGATCAACTTTCTGATCCAAAGAAGGCTTGTCAGTTACAAGTGGATCAGCCACAACCTTGTCTCCAGCTAGGTCGTTGCCTGGCATCAAATGAATGCCCTCAACAGGTAAAGTAGACACTATACCGACTGTCACATGTCCTGAAACTAAGTCTGATGACAAAGTTACAGAATGGAGAGGACCATTAACGAATCCGCACTCTACTCCATGAATGAGAACACTCTCATTAGAACAGGACTTCTCAGAAAAAGGCAAAGTACCTGACAATAAAAGACTCTGAGAAGCTCCTGTATCCCTTATAAGTTTAATAGGGATATGATTGGCCAAATCACCCAAGAGTGATATAGAACCCTTCGACATGAATGGTTCATAATTCTCCATAATAAAATCAGACTGGGGTTTATTAGACCCAACAAATGTATTGGTTTCAATACATGACCGTGACCTTGACCTCTTAGAAATAGGAGCATTTGGGATAGGTCTATCTTGATTCTGATGCTTATATTTCAGTTTAGAGCAGTCAGAAATGATTTGTCCTTTCTTCTTGCAATAGGTACACGTAGGAATGGACAAGGATTTTGAATCAAGTTTATCAGAAGCTCGATTTTTAGAAGTTGCGCCAGAGTGAGTTTTAGGAGGAGTCGTATTAGGCTGAAATACCTTTCTACCAGTAGACTGCTGAGTGAATCATTTGCTTACAGCAGGAACTATATTAGTTAAGTAATACTCATCAGCAGCAAGAGCAGCATTTTCCAAGGTTTCGATCTTATGCTCTTCAAGATGATTCTTAATGTCATTAGGAACACAGTTTTTGAACTCTTCAAGTAACACAAGTTGTTCGAGACCTTCATAATCATGTTCAACTTTTTTGGCTAAGCACCATCTCTTAAATAACTGCTCTTTTTCTCTAGCGAATTCGACATAAGTTTGTCCAGCTTCTTTTTTATAGTTTCTTAATTTTCGCCGATAAGCCTTAGGGGCTAACGCATAACCCCTTAAGATGCACTCCTTCACCGAATCATAGTCAGGTTGGTTCTTCATTCGAGTCACAGCCGCTATACCGACAATAGGGTTCCCGTCGTTCGCAAGAAGTGACGCCTCGTACCAAATAGCTGTCTGTGAAAACAAATGCTGCACCAGCCCTGGCGAAACATCTAAACAGGACAAAGAAACATCTGGCATAAAACAAAACTAGAAAACACAACAGGACAAAGAACAAGGATCAATAGCCCAGCAGCCCGCCCAGCAGACCACGCTTAACCTTTATTGTAAATCAACATTAAGGTAGGAAAGATTTGCACTAAGCCTGAGGGCAAAATATTCTGTGCTGTTTACAAATTACTTCTTAGCTTTTTACCCTACAAAACTGCCTCTTTATCCAGATTATATCTCTCCTTTGTCTGTTAACAATTGGCGCCATTTTCTACAAACAGGTTCTAGGTCATATACTAGAGTATACCTGGACTGTGTCCTTTCAGATTATCTAGCACTGGAAAGTCTGCGAGATTCACAGTCAAAAGAAAAATCATCCACGCCAAACCATCTTTCCTATTCTATTTCTAAGATAACAACTCGTATTAACAAAATTCTCTACCCAAAACAGGTACTAGGAAACACACTAATGAACACCTGGACAGGATCCTAGCAAGCTTTCGGGCACTTGAAAACCTCTGACTAGATTTCCTGTCATAGGAGAGAATTTCTTCCTCTCTATTACTAATTCATTAATTACTGCTACTCCAACCTCTCTTACTCAAAACATTAAGCTCGAAACCCCAACCCCTTTTTACTCAAAACAATAAGTTAGAAATTACTGATTAAAACCAAAACAAAACCAAAAGAAAATTAAACCACCCAAAAATGGCTCCAAACTGGAGCATAACCAAAAAAGGCATTCACTAATAGAATATATCTAGCCAGGAAAAGGAGCAAAAGTATACCCCGAAAAATCAATCTGTAAACCACTTTGCTAACGCTAACACCCCACCCCACCCGTTAGTAATAGGGCATTTGGATTTCAGTGCAAACTTGGGAATTAAACAAAGAACCCCCATACTGGTGGGGCTGCAGACCAGCACCCCAACAAATCTACCATTGCGAGAACAACAAGAAATATTCCATGCAGGCTCCCCAATAATCTTTAGAGACCCAAACAAAACCACTGAATCTGAGGCGGATTTAGATGATACCGTGCCCACTCTACCAGAAGAAAATGCGGTCACCCGCACAACTATGCCACCCCACCCCACCCCACTTCTCACTACTAGAGGCACACCCCCAGAAGAAACTTTCGAGCGGGTGTGTTTTCCACCCACCCCCGCCAAACGATCTTGCCGGAGCTAGCAACACAATACTCCCAGCATACGCACCTAACATGAGCCAAAAGACTTAGGCAGACGCTTTAGTCTCTCCCCCTACCCAACCTGAAGTAACAAATGTGCCCAAAATTAACAACCAACCCCACCACCCCAAATTACAACCACCACCAACCACCAACCAAGGGAAAATATAACTTCCGGACACCCAACTAAAAATCAAATAAGGGAAGTAGGAAAAAACAAAAAGGTAACAATACACAACAGCCAAACACCTGGGCCCTCAGGACAAACATCAGGGGGGCAAACAAACAACAAACAGGAAAATACCCCCCCCCCATCTAGTAAACCACCCCCTCCACTAAAACAAACCGGAACCAGTCAACCAATAGCAAACAAGGAACAGTTCCACTACAGTCAAATACCTGGTCCATCAGGAACATCAAATAACCACACAAAACCCAAAAAACAAACCGCCAAAATAACCACCCCGACCCCCACCCGCATAAGCAAAAAAAGCTACAAAGGTAAGGGGAAACTACCCATGACAACCAAAGAAACTACCCCAAACCTAACAAATCCCACAAAACCAGAGGAAACAAAACAAGCATGCAAAACCCAAGCAAGGCAAAAACAAGCTTCAATAAATCAGAAACCTAACCACAAATTCCACTCTCCTAACCACACAATCTTTATAAACAGCCATAGTAGTCGGCTGCCTTATTTAAGTACCACCAGCATTGTAGGTGCCCTAAACAAAGTACATCAAGGGCAATTCAAACTAATTAGACCTCACACGAACTACCTAATTGTCCACTGTAGCACTCTAAACCAAGTAGAAAAATTCATTCAAATTGAGCACAGACACATCAAAGTTAAGGTCACTAGGCATAGTAAAACCCAAAATACAATATATTCGCACACTTCCAAAACTACATCTGACAACCAAAATAAAGCCACACATGTACACCCCAATACACCGCCAATCACTACATTCAAGGCGGTATTAACACTAAAAGGATACAATCAAGATATGAACACAAACACCCTGGAAAACAAACTTAAAACTAATGGCACCAAGATCACAAAAACTTATAGACTTAGGAATAACAAGAATCAAAACACCTCAAAAGTTGTTTTGGAATCTGACACACCACTCCCACTCCTAGTCAAACTAAGCCCGTATGGGGTACTACACAGGCTCGAACCGTTCATAAACAAACCACGGTTCTGTGCCAAATGTCAACACTGGGGACATTATGCCCGTCAATGTCGACACCCCCATAAATGCCCCAACTGCGGGGACCAACATCGAGGCACATGCAAGCGAACCACAATCAAATGTGCCAACTGCCGGGGACAACACCACCCCAGGGCAGAAGAATGCCCATATACCATAAAAGAAACGAAAGTGATAGAACTGATGTACTCACAATTAATTCCATATAAAGAAGCCTAAACCAAGATAAACCTAGAAACTAATCAAACCAAAACGCAACAGACCCACTCAGCACAAAACAATCACCCGAAGCCCAAAAATAATAAAAAAACAGCCCCCCCCCCCACTGACTCCCAAAAACCCTCAAAAACTAGCCAGACAAACCCACTGATAAATAAATCCAAATCAAATCAGGAACCAGCTAAACAAAACCAGAGAAAACAAACAGCAGTAACACCACGAACCAATTCAGGCCAACAAACAATAGCATGGCCCATTATTGGTGAAGTGCTTCAGGCAATATTAACATTAGACCTCAAAAGGCCACTAACAACAGAAACACTAATTGCTCAAATTAATCAAATTCTGACCGAACACATGTAAGTTACATCGAAATTGTCAATGAAACTTTTAAAACCAACAACAAGAATGGATAGTACAACCCCCAAAAATATGATTATCTGGCAATGGAACTGTAGGGGATTAAACAGCAACCTGTCGGAATTAAAATACAAACTAAGCCAAACAGAACCAAAACCAGACAATATCTGCGTCCAAGAAACACACATACCAGAAAATTCCAACTACATCCCTAACATCCCAGGATATTTTCCAAGCACTTTCAAACACAGAGCCAATGGAAAAAAGGGGGAGGGTTGGCAATATTCATTGTAAACACCCTCCACAATAATGATATGGTAACAGTTCCAACACAAATAGGCACTAGCCAAACATTTGAGATGATGACAGTCCTAGTCAACCTAGGACCCATCACCATAAAAATTTTCAACATCTACGACCCAGGCAACACCAACCCAATTAACTTAAACACCTACCGGCAAATATCACAACCACCAACAGAAATCCTCATAGTCTGTGGAGACTTCAATGCACACAGTGAACTCTGGGGAGGAGGAAAAACGGACAACAGAGGCAGGTTGGTAGAAGCTTGGACAGCTGAATCCAACCTAGTCATCCTCAACGACGGTTCCAAAACTAGATTAGACCCTGAGGATGGCTCCCTATCAGCTATCGATCTAACAATCTGTACACCCAAGCTAGCACAGCTAACCAACTGGCGGGTGGACCACGACAGCACGTTAGATAGCGACCACTTCCCCATCATCATCTCCCTTCAGATGACCATACAACACAACCCCACTGAGGTTCCACCGAGATGGAAATATAGTAGAGCCGACTGGGAACATTTTAAAGACTACCTTTCAAAAATAAACACTAGTGAAATAGAAGACTCAAACATTAATTCCTTCAAAAACAATATCACCAAAACCATTCATGAGGCGGCCATCTTAAATATACCAAAAAGCAAAAATACCCAAACCAAGCAAACGGTACCCTGGTGGACAGATGAATGCAAAATGGCCCATAAAGAAAAGGAAAAAGCCCTCAATAAATTCAAACACACAAAACACTCACTAGATTTCCAAGACTACAAAAACAAAGAAAAACGCCTTAAGCACATCATCAAAGAAGCCAAAGAAAAATCATGGCAACATTTTTGTACCCAACTAAATATTAAAACAAATTCCAAGCAAGTGTGGGACAAAATAAAACTTATACGGGGAAAAACAGTTAGCATCAGCCCCAAACTTAAAGGTGCAAATAGCAATAAAGACAAAGCAAATCTGCTCGCCAACCATTACTCTAAAATGAGCAGCAATTCCAATTACACTCAAAAATTCCAAGAACATGGGAAAGAAGTAGAAAACTCCCGTAAACATTTATTCAAAGACCTAGGAACCAAAGAATCGAGTTAAATAGCGACATCACCTATTCGAATGGGAAGCAGCCTTAGGATCTAAAAAAGAAACATCACCAGGAAAGGATGACATTGGCCATATTATTTATAACAATCTACCGGTCAACATCACCAAAACTATCATCAAATTACTAAACCAAATCTGGAATACCGGTCAATTACCTGATAGCTGGAAGCAAGCCATTGTCTTACCCATCCCATAAACCGGAAAAGACCCTAATGAAATTAGCCATATAGACCCATCTCCCTCACCAACAACATATGTAAAATCATGGAAACTATCCTGGCCGACCGATTAAAGCATCATTTAGAACACAATAGCCTCCTATCGGAAAACCAGTGCGGCTTTCGCAACAAGCGGTCCACCACTGACCAATTACTCAGACTCGAAGCAGATATCAAACTTGCATTCAATTCTAGAAAGAAAAGAGATAGAAACCTTATAGCTGTTTTCCTGGGTCTTGAAAAAGCCTTTGCCCTTGTCTGGACCAAAGGACTGATTGCAAAACTCAACAGCTTCTGCATTACTGGACGCATGTTTAACTGGATTGAGAACTTTCTTTCAGGGCGAAAAATCATCACTAGAGTGGGAAACACCCTATCAGATGAGTACACTGTAGAAAATGGAACACCAGAAGGGAGCGTACTCAGCCCCACAATCTTCAACTTAATGATTAACGACCTGGACCGCAACCTCATCTCAGCAAAAGTACAAATCTGTCAATTTGCTGATGATGGAGGAATATGGAGAGACGGTAACCCCGCTAGCAATCAAGTTACCTGAGAAATCCAGCAAAGCCTTGACAATATAGGAAGATGGGCAGACAAATGGGGGTTTAAGATATCGCAGAAAAAACAGTAGCGATTATTTTCACACCTAAAAGAAAAAGACAACCTTATTACCCCAAATTTTATATTCAAAATCAAATAATCAAACATGTTAAAGTAGTCAAATTCCTAGGCATGTTCTTCGATCAACACCTCAATTGGAAACATCACATCGAACAATTAATTAAAAAATTGCACCAAAGACATCAATCTCCTAATAAACCTAAAGGGCACCACATGGGGATCCAACCAAGAAACTCTGACAACTATTTACAGGGCTCTCGAAACTAGAGTGTGGCTGTCAGGTATATAACTCCGCTGCTCAAGCTCACCTGAAATAGTTAGACGACATCCAAAGAAAGAGACTGCTGATCTGCACCGGCACGCTACCCTCCACATCATTGGACGAACTATGTATACTCACTGGACAATTACCATTACCATTAAGGAGGCACAAAATGCTCCTTAGATACTCAATTCGATTATCCAGCCACCCAAACTCGCATCCTACTAAGATGGTCATCAGCAAATGCAATGTAACGTTTAGTCGCAAACTCGTTCCAAACACTCCTGGCGGAAAACAAATTCAAGAGATTAGGAAAAACTTGTCAATTTTGGAAGAACTGGAGGAATACACTAAACCTCCCGACCAAGCCCCCTGGACCATCCCAAAACCGAGGATAAACACCAAAGCCACCGAACTTGGAAACAAATTGGAACAAGAGCTCAAACTAAAATCCATCATTGCAAGCAATATACAAGATACCTACTCTGGTTTCGTAAAAATATACACCGACGACTCAAAAACACCGGACTCACCCAGAACAGCAGCAGCGATAGTTATCCCAGAGTACAACATACAAATGGGAACCAGATTACCGGATCACTGCTCTATTTATACAACAGAATTCTGGGCTATCATCGAATCACTTAAATGGATCAAATATAACAACACCCCAAAATCAGTAATCACTTAGTGTAATTACAACAATTAAAAATAAAAGCACTAATTCAAGAGAAAACTTCCTTGCCGAGGCTTACCACCTATTAAAAGAAATATCCACTAGAAACCAAATAGTAGAATTTATGTGGATACCCTCACACATAGGGATCCTCGGCAATGAACAAGCAGACCGAGTCGCAAAAAGAAAACTAAGAGACCCTAACCCTGCCACACTTAAATACAGCAGTAGCGAAACCTTAAACATTGCTGAAAATTACATCAACGCTAAATGGCAGGAAACATGGAATGCCACACATAAAGGAAGAAAACTATATTCCACCCTAAATGAAATTAACGGATCCATAAAACCACCTAATACAAACAGCTCGGACCAAAAAATCATAAACTGTATACTAACAGGCAAAACAAAATTAGCAAGCAGCTTTGGAAGACACCTGGGTCCTAAACCCACAACCATCAACTGCTACCACTGCCAAACAATCGACGATCTCGAACATATATTCAATACTTGCCGTCAATACCTGCAAGCTAGGAACAAACTACAACTAGCACAAAAGGAAATTGGATCCCCAACTACCTACCCTGAAATAATAGGGAAAAACAACCCCAATATCGCTACTACTTATAAAAACATCATACAATTCCTAAACGAGACCAAACTTAGGGATAAAATATAAAAATTACCAACAATAAAACCACACAAACCAACAAATAACATCATTAAACACTGCGCGGGTGACTCTGAAACCTCGATCGGGAGCTGATTACTCAGCGGAGACGCTCGTGCAGATCGAAATCTCAAATTAAAACCTTAAACTAAAATAGGGCGTAGCACAAAATTAAAAGCCTAAATGAGACCAAACTTAGGGATAAAATATAAAAACTACCAACAATAAAACCACACAAACCAACAAATAACATCATTAAACACTGCGCGGGCGACTCTGAGACCTCGATCGGGAGCTGATTACTCAGCGGAGACGATTGTGCAGATCGAAATCTCAAATTAAAACCTTAAATTAAAATAGGGCGTAGCACAAAATTAAACAACCTAAACCAAGACAGGGAGAAACAGCCAAATAAATTTAATAAATTATTTCAGACTTAAAATGAATCCAAAACTGAGTGGAGACACCCGTGCAGTCCAACCGCTAAAAGCAAGCCACCCAAAACCACCTACGAATAAAAATACTCCATTAAAATAAAAAAGAAAAAGAAATTAAAAATAAATAAATAAAAAAAAAATAAATAAATAAAAAAATTGCTTCTCTTTATCCTCTACACTTCTCAAAACTAACCCTACTAACACCAATTAATCTCTCCACCAAAGATGACAGTCATCCCATCGACAATCAAGTATGCCTCCAAATACCTAGATGATATAAGATGGTCCAAAGATCAAGACCATCAGGGCCTGACATCACAAATGGCTACGTAAAGCAGCATATGAACTACAGTAGGACCCCAGATAGTATCATATAAGGTGATCAAATCCCAATGATCATCAGGCCCCGCCGCACAAGGTGGCAAACAAAAAACCTTTTACGTACAGATACGGAACCAAACCAATGTGTTACAAACCCCAGACCGTTAGGCCCTCAACAATACAAAATACGTTTCATAGACCCCCACATTATCAGACTATAAGGTGGTCTAAGCCCAGGACCATCAGGGCCAGTCACACAAGGTGACAAATATACAATTAACATACTAATGACTGTCAGCAGAGGTACTTAGGAATCTCCGCCTCAAAAACAGCACAGAATATACTCCAAATTCTTCATCTTTATGCATCTTTCGACATTAAATTACCGGACATTCAAAATTCAAAAAAACCACAAACCGGATCAATAACCCAGCAACTGCGAGAGCCTTCCGGTGAGGTTTGGTGGCCCTCTCCCGGCTTCTTGGGCGGCATTGTACTGTACTGTAGCTCACTTTTCCAATTCCGGACAATCATTTAGCAGCGTGCAGTGCATGCACTATAACTCTCATAGCAAAACTGAGTGTGTTCCTCAAATCCCACTCACCGATTGGTATAAGTGACTGAAAAATGAGTGTGTGATGGGTCTATTCCCACTCTAACAAGCCAACCAATCAGTCGAGCATGGAATATTCCAGATACCGTTCCGCTGCCTGACGGCTCATTTAGAAGCACTCATTGAGTGCATTAAAGCCTGGGGGAGGCTGCACTTATACCCTCCCCCAGGAATATTTAACGGCCTGCCATACAGGCATTAAACAGTGGCACATGCACAATATGTGCGCACGCCACTATAATTTCAAAGTAAGTAAGAATCATAGTCAGAACTTTGCTGTACTGACAGTGATGCATAAATATCTCGGGCCTTACCAAAAGGTACACATTGCAATAATTGAGTCCAATGCCCCCTTGGTCATTTAAAACTTTCAGCAACTTTTTCAAAATAAATGAAATATCTGTCTACTTCTTTTTCTCTGAAAGTGGGCACTAGCTTGATATTTCTTATAACATCAAAAGCAGGTTAGTGTTTTCCTTTTGCCAGCTCTAATTCTTTTAACCAAATTTCTCTTTGCATTTGCATATCTAACTTTTCTTTCTCAAATTGTATTTGTCTTTCTTTCTGTCATTCTTCAAATTGCCTTTGCATTTCTTCCCTTCTTTCTTTAAATTGTAACTCCATTACTTCCATTTCTTTTTCCCTTTGTATCTTTTTTATCTGAAACTGAACCTGTCTTATCTCTAATTCCAATTTTTTTAGCTGGACTTCAATTTGCAAAATGTCTAAACACTCCTAAGTAAAATTCCAAAAAGAAGCCTATTGTTTTCACTAAAGATTTCAAACAAAATGTAAAATAGTACTTGGGATTTATAAACTAGCGGAACTTAAATTTCAAAAAACAATTTTCTGAAATATTTAAGCCAAAATTCAAATATCCCAAGGACGAGGCCCCAATTTTCTCTTGTTACATGTAGGCTCGTATAAAAATAACAAGAGTGAAGAGTGAAGCCAACAAGCTTTGCATATTTTAACAAAATAATGTATTTCCCCAGAAAATAGTGTAATAAATTGGAAATAGGACTTACGGTTTGTGAATATAATTCAAAATTTGATCTTAAGATTGAAAAATACAAGTCCTATCAATAAACAGTTCTAATAGAATTCGGGTTGGAATCTCTATGAAATTCCAATATAGAGGCGATGACGTCAGATTAGGTCGTTGTACTGGTGGTAACTGATCCTCGATTGAATCACAGTTTATGATGTTTCCGTTAAACTCCAGAATAAATTTCCACTGAATTTCTTTCTCCCAGAACTTTTATAAATATAAAGCACTTGTTTAGTTTTCTAGAGAATAAATTAATAAATTCCAAAAAACAAATGAACTTCAAAAACAATCTGGCTTCAACAATATAAACACCTTGTACCTTCAAGGTGCGGACATACGACTGACTAAATCTCCTAGATAGCGTCTGTTTAAAGCCGCGATTTTGGATCACATGGTACTTCACGTGACGGGCTACATGATTTACTCATATGAACAGTGTAATAATAAACAAATGCCATGTATCACGTATGCAAGAATAGCCGTATCTAAGAATCAAATTCTCACACTGACAATATATTTAAAGAAAGGCTGTTTACAATCTAGTTAACATGCGGGCCGAAATGACCTTGGAAATAGCCAATCGTTACCACTCGATGTTTACAAAATCTAAGAACCAAAGTGAGCTAAAAATAGTGCTAATGTAATAGCTTTTACGTTCTAAACAAACTGAATGTACTGGAAAAAAATATTTTATCCCATGAAAATAATCATTACAATAAAATGTAATGAAACAAAATTAAAATAATTTTTTTTAAACTAACACACAAACAATTTAATTACAGATACGTAACAATATATATATATATACATATATATATATAACTATATATAACAACAACATACTCCTCCTTATATATACCTTATATATATATATACTCTATATATATATATATATATATATATATATATGGTAAGTGAATATGAAGTATATGTTAGCCAAGGAATGAGATCATACATTATATTATATTTTCAATATCACCTTCCAGTATATGTAACATTTACTGTATATAACTGATTGCAGGGCCACGCCAGAGTAGCCCCCTAAACACACACACACGCACACACACGTACACACACACACACACATACACACACACACACATACAGTCACTTTAAATTTTGGCCACCGTTTTATTCTTATTGGGTATTATGCACACTTTGAGTAAATAAGAAACATAGACTTTTGGTATGGTACGCTTTCAAAGGAAGTCAGGCTCTTTTGATATTTTGGAACCCAGCCCAACCTCTCAACCCCTGACCTGATCCGGCTCCGATTTGTGTTGCAATACCTTTGGGACAAGGCAAAAATTTAGTGTCAAACCATGCGATAAAGAAACAAATGGTCAGCAAAACTCACCAAGGAAAATGACTTTGGAAAAATAATAAAGGTTTTATCCGCCTCTAAAATTATTCCTCCGAAGTTAGAATATACTCAGCTCTTGCTGTTGTTGGGTAAATGCCTAATTTAGTGTTCTCTATATCTTACCTAGGATAACCTGTTGTATTACCTGTGTGCAAACATGAAGTTCAGTCCACATTTTTCTATTCACACAGTATCTTATAAATATATCACTGTCTAATGTCATCTGGTACAAAGTCCAAGAATTCATCTTCATTGTCGATAAAGTTCTGAAATCCTTCATCGTTGTCCTGTAAATCTTGGTGGTATAGTCAGCATAAATATCATCTGGCGCCCTTTCCTTGATCTCACTGTCATAAGCGGATGCTTATCTAAATTCTGAGCTTGAACTTTGTAAGTAACACTTCGATCATGCAATTTATAAAATCTATTAAAAGTTGCAACTGAACGCGTCATTTGTGCGGCAAGATGAAATAACAACACTCTATTACTTGCCACTGTACCACAGTCACGGCTCAGTCAAATAGTTCTCACGTGGAAAATCAAGCTATAGGTTTACAGGGAAAGACACGCCTCTGCTTTGCACTGAAAAAGTATGTGTACCTAAGGCTCAATCACAAGGATTGTCACTTGAAAACTACCTGAGTACTTCCCTGATAACTTGTATGCCTTTACGATAAACAATAAATCTGGAAAACTCCGACCCAACTTAGTAAAGATTCCAATTGGTATCCGGGTACTCAGGGACCCACCTATTGATAATAACCTGGGTTATAAAATGTGCCATAGGGTACCTGTGTATCAGATATTTTCTTCACGAACTCGAGAAGAGATCGTTTCACACCAGCTGATTTAAGGGTGGATGATTCCGTCCCATCTGGCTTAAAGACTGACTGGCAAGTATTCATGGAAGAGCTTAGACAGTCCACAAGTCCACAATTGTTGTCGTCTTCATCATTGTCCGTTTCCTTTCCTCCTCACTTTTCTCTTTCATGCTCTTGCATGGTGTATTTTTGGTGTTCCGTTAGTCCTCTTGAATGTTGGCCCTTTTGATCTTGTTATTCTGTTAATGAGATATTTGGGTCCGTTTATCAATTCAATGTTAGGAAAATCACTAAGTGTCATACCTAATAGACCCTCTCTTGTTGCATATCTGTGAATCATGAAATTTCCTATCTCTTCTTTTGTTGAATCTATCATCTCTTGCTGCACCTCTGGATTCTCCTTGTGATATACATTTCTTAGAATGGGGCCAAAACTTAATGATATTCCCTTTCTTCGATGTATAAGACCAAATGTTTCTATTGTATGGCCCAACTGGCCTTTTCCACATGTACCTATCTGATATTTGTCTTTTGTCTCATCTTCCTTAATCTTCGAAGCATCCTCGCCTTAGATGACAGACTGGAGTACTGTATTCACGTATCTCTGCTCGTCTACTGTGGACATCTTTACCATTACATTGTTTAGTGTGGCCCTCAATCAAATACATTTCTTTGCGTCTCTGTGGTCAGTTTCTCGAGCAGTATCTAATCAAAAGCTGACAATACTACCATTATAGGAGGTACTGAATAGAGCATGTTTCATTTGTCTGTGAAAGTGATTTGAATTGTAATTCTGTCAAAAGCCGTGAGCAAAATCCAGCATAACTGGAAGCTCCGTTTAAGAATGAGAATGGAAGTGAAGACGTCACACTGGCCAGAAGTAAGTTGTATCCATATTTTCCTCCTAGCCTTTCAGCAAGGGCGAGGGCTATAATTTCATCACAATGCCTCCTTATATCAGTATGCGGGGAAATGTTTTATTCTTACTGGATGTTTTCTTAATGAAATCTTTCAACATTTATCCCCATCTCTCTTCAAGCTGGCTGACAGATAACTCCTGATCACACATTTATTTTTTTTAGCTCCACTGCATGCGAATGTGGTAGCGAGTCGATGAACGTAACGAGAACAGAGATATGCAAAGCTGCTGATAATCGCCAAATGATTCGCGTGGCTATCTCGATGTTCTCAAAAGTTACTAATTTACTGCAGTCTTTCTCAATATCATCATCTCTCATATATTTTGGTTATATGAATGAGCCCTGATGTTTCATAAGCTGCTATTAAATTCATGATTTTGGACTTTCTCAAGTGCAGTACTGGACATTCTGGAAGAAATATTGCATTCTTTTTGTTCCCATCTATAAACTTAAAGAGATTTCTTGCAATCTTGTAGTTATTTTCATATATTTCACTCAATTTAGCCTTCCCCAAAAATCATCTAGAACCACTTTCAGCGTGGCTATATCGTCACCTTTACCACTGAAAGGTTGAGGATAACGGCATAATAGTGGCGGTGATGGTGCGTTGTTTAGGTCTTGATACTCTATTATGCTATGCTACTATCGGTACCGCAAACCACAGTTTCATCTTTGTCATAAATGGTATCCGTATTTCTTCAAGGAGAACTTGAACGTCTTGGATAATATCTTTATCAGCATCAACCCTTATCCTAATATTTGAATATTCTTCCTCCTCCTCCTATTCCTTCTTCTCCTTCTAATCTTCTTTCATTTTATCTTCATAAATTGGTTGTACATCCTCCTCATCTATATCACTGATATCAATATATGGCAACAAATCAAAAGATATATTTGGATCATACTGCATGTTTTTCATGCCTCGACTATATCCCCATTACCGTCAGCTGCTGTAATGGAGGTAATGGCTCCATTAATGTCCTGTATATATTCACTGGAGATGTCTATTGGGACGTTTTTCAGTCATAATTACTATCAGTATCCATTTTCTCCACATCATGAATGGCCAAGGATGAAAAGTTTTCGTCTAGGTCCATGTTTACTATCTGAAATTCCGAATTTTCCATTGAAGCCGCTTTGTTTCGAATTTCTGTCAAGGACTGTAATGGCGTAAGTCTTGTTCAGATGTATTTCAGGCCCCATGTGGCTTGCTGCTGAAAACATTCAAAAGCACACTCTTCGTCTGAGGTCATCTTTAGGAGCACACACTCTAGATCTTTTTCAGCTGTGGTACATCCTTGCATGAACAGTCTTCTTTTTCTTCACACAGTGGAAGATGCCATGTTAATACATCATTTGAAGCCCTTGGAATGCCTTTGATTGTGATGGGCATAATTGATTAATTCTCCTTTCACCAGGTTGTGGGTCTTTTTCATGGTGAGCTGGACAAGATTGTCCATAAAAAATACCAGATGGCACACTCTGAGACAAACCGAATGTTCAGAAGATGAGACATCACTTGCTTTGACAAAGTATAGTGGATATGGTTTCAGATATGTTTTAAAGTGACAAAGTTCTGGAACTGCTGCTTTCTTGAGACGTCTGTCTCCATTTCGCAGACTTTGGCTTATATTGGCAGCTTTTGTGGTGGAAAAAAATATGTGATGTTATAGTAGTTGATGAGCAACTCATTTATGATATTTTGTAACAGACCACTGTAATTTCTGTTAAGTATTTCAGTGATGAATCAAATCGCAATAAAAAGAGGACAGTTTTGACGTGTAGAAATCATTTGACGATCGACGCCTGAAGCTTTGTTCAGTAGTATTTGTTCTAATAAACACTGGAATGGTAAAGGAACGTGCAAGCGACATTCTCTTATTATTTTAAAGTGATTCACATCTAAGGGGTCAGCAAGCCAACGTTTCTCCTCTTTAAAACATTGAAAGCAAAATGAGTCGAGAATTCTGCATTACTATGTGAGATCTTTGTCATCCAAACACGATGAAACGGACACGTACTATGGTAGGAGTATTCCAGATTTCATATGACGTCTTGCAAGCAAACGCTCACCAGGCAGAAGGCAGCCTTTGGGAAAGAAGAGAATGATAGTCACATATATAATGTGACTTTTCTTCAGAGATACACGAACTATCAGATATCATCATATGTTTCAACATTATGTTGCAATTCCTGTAACTCGATACCAATGTGTATTCGTGCTTTATGTGCACACACATTTGCGCACTGAAAACAATATTTTGAACATAAAGAGCATGTATATCTCTAAGAGCATTTTCTGCGTCGGTGTTTATTTTCTCCGGTCAATGAATACTTTCCAGATGGTTAGTAATTCCACTTATTGCATCTGCAGCAAATTTCGAGTTACATTCCATTGACAAACCTTCAAGCACAACTGATTGAATTATTGTCCCTTTCTGCACAACTCGTTACATAATCCAAAGATTCCCATTTACTTTCCTGCTCATCTCCATAGTCTGACACTTCTTTCTTACATAAGGTACTAAAGTGCCAATGAAACAGTTGAATTTTATTCCATTCGCTATCGGTAATCTGTGTTTTATAACCAATACTTAAAGATGGAATCTTTAGCCCCTCAGGTTGTAGCTTTTTAATTATTTCATCATACAGACTCAAACTCAAAATTTCAACAGACGCTAGTTACGTGTCCAGACTCGTACAAAGTAACAAAGAAAAGAGTGAAGCCAACAAACTTTGCAAAATTTAACAAAAATAATTTATTTCCCTAGAAAACAAGGTAAAAATATGAGAAAGGACTTACGGTTTGTGAATCTAATCTAAATATTAATCCTAAAATTTTAAAAATATAAGTCCTATCACTAAAAAGTTCTAAATGAATCAAAGTTTGAATCCCGATGAAGTTCCAAGGTGGAAGTCGATGACGTCTTCTATATCCTGTTTTGTGCAGATGTGTCAACAGTTCCTTGTTGAATTTTATGCAGCAAGAATAATATTCCGGGTTTTGAATTCCAAATAATTTCCAACAAATGTCTTTGACCAAGAACTTTGATGAACACAAGTATTTTCCAGGATGAATAAATTATTTTAAATAAAAGAATTAATTCGAACTGGTCACAACACAAAATACCTCTGAGCTCCGAAGGTATTAATTTGCAACTGACTAAATCCACTACAAAATATCTGTTTTAACCCTTAACTAAAACGCAGTTTAGATCACGTGATGGGTGACGTGATCGCTTAGTTCGAACAGCGCAGTAAAAATATGTCAATTAGCACGTAGGCTATACGGGTTCGATTGTACTGAACGAATCTTACTATAAGATTCAATAATCAAACGTTATTTACAAATTAGAGCTAACATGCAACCCAAGTATGACCTTGATTACGACCAATGATTTTCACTCTGTGTTTACTATTTTCTGAATCAAGGTCAGGAACTAGGACAGCTAAACATACAATGTAGCAACACTTACTGCGTTTTAATCAAGCTAAAAAAAAATGAATTTTCCGAAAATAATGTCAATTCCAGTGAATAAAGTTATCATTCAAATAACATGTAATGAAATAAAAATAAAATAACAAAGAATTTAAAACTAACACACAGGTAATTAAATTACATATACGTAACACTTCCTCCCATAAAGAAAAAGAAAGATTAATATAATTACGCTTTCTTTTTACTATATGTTAATTATATCTGAGGTAAAACAAAATTACATAAGAAGAATTCTTATGAATTATACAAAGTGTAGATGAAATAATATTTCTATACACGG
Organism: Megalonaias nervosa; assembly: GCA_016617855.1. NCBI lineage: Eukaryota > Metazoa > Mollusca > Bivalvia > Unionida > Unionidae > Megalonaias > Megalonaias nervosa. The sequence continues at coordinate 22,739 of JAECUM010013235.1, read as the reverse complement.
GAACGTGCATCTGCAATTAAATTGTCTTTTCCTGTGCCTGATGTTAAGATTATATTCCTGTAACAACAACCTCCACCTTAACAATCTTTGATTTTTGTTTTTCATCTTGTCGATGAAAGTAAAGGGGTTGTGATCACCAAACACAACAATCGGAGAAGAAGCTGATCTAATGTAAACTTCAAAATGTTGTAATGCCAATATTAAAGCCAAACATTCCTTCTCGATTGTTGAGTAATTTCTTTGGTGCTTATTTAATTTCTTAGAGAAATAGCACACTGGATGATCAACACCATTTCTATCTTCTTGAATCAATACTGCTCCAACCCCAACATCACTTGCATCAATAGAGAGTTTAAAAGATTGACTGAAATTTGGAGCTGTAAGAACTGGTGCACTTATAAGTAAGACCTTTAACTTGTCTAAAGCCTCCTGACATTTTTCAGTTCAAAGAAATTTGTTTCTCTTGCTCAATAATTTTGTCAGAAGTACAGCAATATTAGAAAAACTGGAACAAAATTTCCCATAGTATCCAGCCATACCTAAAATTCACATCAGTTGCTTTTTATTGACAGGCACAGGGAAATCAGAAATAGCCTTGACCTTAGCATCCATAGGTTTAACTTGTCCATGTCCCACAATATGTCCTAGAAACGTTACACAAGCACGGCAGAACTCACTTTTAAATAAAATGATTGTCAAACTGGCATCAGTGAGTCTGTCAAAGAATTTCCGAATTGTTGCTAGATGTTCTTTCCAGGTGTCGTTGTAGATGATGACATCATCGATGTAAGCATCACAGTTATCTAGACCAGAGGTAATCGTATTCATCAAACGTTGAAAAGTACTTGGCGAACCCTTCATCCCAAACGGTATCACTTTATACTGATAAAGTCCATCTGGAGTCACAAATGCCGATATTTCATTTGCTCTTTCCGTTAGTGGAATTTGCCAAAATCCTTTCAGAAGGTCAAATTTGGTGACATATTTGGCATTTCCAATTTTATCAATGCTGTCATCGATTCTTGGTAATAGGAATGAATCTGTTTTTGTCACGCTGTTCACCTTCCTATAATAAGTGCACATACGGAAAGTTTTATCTGGTTTCGGATCAAGTCTACATGGTGAACTCCAGTTACGTTTACTATGCTCCATGAAATCATTTTCCAACAAATACTAAATTTCCTTTTTCAAGTATTCCTGTTTGAGAGGGTTCATCCTGTATGGGTGTTGTTTCACAGGTTCGGAATTCACAATTTCAACGTCATGAAAAATTTTGTTTTCCTCGTAGGAACATCTAGAAATAAGTGCTCATCTTCAAATAATAACTGTTTAAGTTCATTCTTTTCTTGTTGTTGCAAATGTAAAACTTTCTGGTCCAGATTATTTATAATTTCCGAATTCCGAAGATTTTTCGCTCCAAAATCAGTTGAGTCCGATAGAATTTCTTCACTTAAATCCTCAGTGAGTGGCACAGGTACTACTAAATTAATTGTACGATTTACCTGGCTATCTCTCTCAATATACTGGTACTCCATAATTTATTTAGATCAGAGTACTAATATTATAATTTAACTCATTCATTCTCTTCTTAACTTTGTAAGGGCCGTAAAATCTAATTTGAAGAAAACTTTGAAGAATGAGCAAGAGAGAATGAACTCTATTACAAGACTCAAATGTTCTCTCTGTTAATGTTCTGTGATACCATAATTTCACTTCTGACTTGAATTGCTGAGTGCCAAATTCAAGCATAACTAGCTGGAAAATTCCAGACATAAAATTTGACCCTTGATCCGATTGGACATGTTTGGGAAGGCCAAACTGGGTACAAAAAGAACCTTATGAAAGCTTTTACTATAGTTTTGGTTTCAATATTCCTCAAAGGAAGTGCCTCTGGGAATCTTGTTGACGCACACATAATGGTCAACAAGTATTGGTTGCCTGACTTGGTCTTAGGTAAGGGGCAAACACAATCTACGATTATTCTGCTTAATAGTTCGTCAAATGCTGGTATTGGTTGCAGATGAGCCTTAGGTATGTTCTGATTGGGTTTTCCTACCATTTGACAAGTATGACAAGATCGGCAGTATTTGCAAACATCACCTTTGATTTTTGACCAATAAAAGTGAGTCAAGATCTTGTGATTAGTCTTATTAATCCCTAAATGACCAGCCAGAGGAGTTTCATGGGCCAAACTAAGTATTTCCTGTCTGTAAGATTTTGGATGTTCGTGTGTTCATTTGTTCGGTTTGTTTGAAGATATAGACTGTATTTGTTGTTTTAAGAATTCACATACCACTTTGCAACCCTAGAAGTTATCATAGTGATTAAACATATATCGAACGAAAGACGACAACGAAACCAATTTCTTTTCTTCTCTCTGGATTATCCCAGTATCATGTCTCCGTAATTCTTGTAAAATACTTTCTTTCCTCACAATTTTTATCCTGCCATGAATTGATTTGTTAGATTTAAGGAACTTTACATGATCATCTATGGCTATGAAAGTTCCATCATCGATTTTGTTGAAAGATGGAAACTCCGGTGACGGTATACAGATGGAAACCTGTGGAAGAATGAAATTATTTAACTATCTGAAGTCAATAATTCAGTCAAACTAGATATTTGCTTGAAAATAAAGTTAGAATTTTGGTACTAGATTTTATATATTGGAAGATAAAAGACTACAATTATGACTGATTAGGGAGATGAGAGATGGACAGAAATATAAACTACACACCCATATAACCATTCTATCAATTTCTTCAACTTGTTGTACACAAGGCTAGTGTTAGTTATGATAAACTGTATGATTAAATGCTTTTATAAACTTCCATGTTCATTTACAAACTTATATGCTAATTACCATAGTCTCTATGAATGTTAATATACATTGAGTAATAAAGGACTACTATCTAATGATGATACACAGCTTATATACCTACCGGTACATAGACAATATCATGCCTCATGTACTTCTTGCTGCAATTAGACAAATAAATGTCCAAAATGAGGATTAAAGTGCCATGAACTCTAAGTTGCTTGATTTGTGGATTTTGGAGAAAGCAGTTACTGAACTTAACTTATGGTTATTTAACTTTGATTGAACTTTAACTGAATTGATACTACATGCAGTTGGAAATTATTGTGGTATAACACTAATATATTTCAAACTGAGTAAGTGATATTGTAAAATACTGAATACAAATAATATATAATTCTTACCATTTCTTCCTCTTGGAATTCTTGATTATATTATATCCTCCATGTCTTCAATTAAAAAACTGTAAGTATTCTTGTAAAAAGTCACAAAACTATTCAGACAATGTATTTGGAGTGCCTGTCAATCAAACACATCACAACAACAGTCAGCTAATCTTATTTTGGTACAAAATATAGACCTACAATCTATTATGACCAATACAGTAAAGAAATCCCATATGTAAAGCTAGCTTTCAAACACAGGGAACTGAAAAAAGGCATTAGTACTGGAGAGTTAGCTGGGAGTCTCAACGCAATTATATTTGACATGAGTGAAATTTACACTTGCCGAAAACAAGGTGATGACAGATAAAACAAACACTGGCAGACCAGCACCAGAATCTAGAGATATTCAGACCTGGGGTCTGTCTTAGGAATACACGTTTAAAATATAATCTACCTAGGCAATCCTAAAAGCCTAATCCTTGCGCGGTTCATATTAGATGATTCAGTTCGGCAAATAGGCCTACTAGCTGATGATTGTGATGGCAATTTATTTTAAATCTATGAATTAGATCAAATTCTTGGAGACAGAAAAGTGTTATGAGTGAGCTCTTTAGCTGATGCTGCTTGACTGAAATTCAGCTTTGAACTGAGTGGGTCACTCATGCAATCAAAACCGGAACTGACGTTATTTTGAAAGCTCGAAAATATATTACACTGCAAATGTCTGTCAACTGTTTGACCAAAATTGACACACCCATGGGCGCCCGCAGCATAGGTCAAGGGAGGGTCGGGGCGTCACCTGACCCTCAAAATCATACTGCAAATATATATATATATATATATATATATATATATATATATATATATATATATATATATATATATATAAATTCCGACAAGTTTAATAATGCAAATGAAGCTGAAAATATGTCACAAGATTCTGTTCGAAACGCTTAGTAAATATTAACTTTAGTTTCAGACTGCTTACTATACTAACTCTCCCGGCCATGACTGACTGACCCCCTCTGCAAAAAATCCTGACACCACCGCCCGCAAAAAATCCTGCAGGGCGCCCATGGACACACCATATAACAAATTCATAACTTTCAAACACTAGATATGTAATTTTAGGTCTGATCACCAGCATAAGAGGTGTAAATTTCTGGACTATTCATTTGGCGATTCTTAGCTAAGATCTCAGGACTTATAAATACGAATTAACTCCGTCTTATTCTTGAGGAGTGTTTTAATGTATTGCCTGGTTATTTTATGGACTATTCAGTTTATCGGTAGAAAACGAGTGCAATTTAAACAATGAATAGTAGTACGGATTCATACTCCTTGAATTTACATGATTATGTTTTTACTTCGAAGTAAATTAATGCAAGGTGAATTCTAATGTACAGTAGGGGACGATTTACCACCAGATTATCCTAGATAGGAATAACATGGGGATATATGTTTTCGCTGTCTTCTGAAGTCACTTGAAGATATGCAGGGATATCACAAGTTTATTTAATTTTGTGTACTATAAAAAGTGTTTATATTGCTAAATGTTTGCAAATTCCCAAAGTCCGGAAAATTGTGATTTCAATTTTTAATCAGCTTTTGGCGTAATATCTTAAGGTTTATGTGTGGAAAAAGAAGACAAAAATATAAATGTGTAATAATGAGGGTAAATCAAAAAATGTTTACCGTTCTCCTCAAAAATACATAATTTTGAAAATACCTTGAGCATAGCTACACATATCCTTATATCGATTCAGATAAATTTGATCAATAATCTAAAAATAAAATTATGAAGTAAATATATTTATTTGGTCAACATACCATTATCAGAACAAGTGAGTGAAGAAAGTGAAACGGAAGCAGAGCTTGCGTTAGTAAAAAAAACTTATTTTGGAGCTAAAGTATCGAAAAGACATTACCCATGAGCAGTGAAACATGTGCAAAATAAACCCAAGGAACAGTTTCCAAACTTGTTCCAGCTGTCTAAACTAGCTATGTATATGCTCCATCAGAAGAGGTGCCTCAGCATAGAATAATATCCATACACTGGTGAGGAACAGATTAAGCTTAGAAAAACCGACATATTAATGCGTATACAACTAGAGGTGGCATCTTTTAAAGCTTCTGATATCATTAGGACTCTAACTGAGTGTAGCTGGAAGAAAGATAGATGGATATTGTAGTGTTAGGTGTATAGTGAACTATGGCCATTTCGCCCTCTCCCTCCTTTTTCCTTTTTGTTCTACCCCCTCCCCTTATTTTCGTAAAAAGTGGGTACCCTCCCCCTCCCCATTAGATAACATCCTGGCAGAATTTCTGAAGCGAAAGCACTGGAGTTGCAGCTGTAGAAGAAAGTATATAACCTAAAGGGCAATGGTTAACATCTGGGTTACAATGACTTTTTTAAATATCATTTCCCTTTCGTATTACATTTATTTATTTCTATATTGTTTTTGTGTTTGTTTCTTGTATTTAAATTAGTAACTGAAGCAGAACACTTGATACCGTGAATAGTCACTGAAATTTTGTCATTGAAAAGTCATTGAATTTCAGCTTTCCTGATCAGTATTAGCCCTGTTTCATGGATTATTTCATTAATTAAGTTTTGTGTTGTGCTAGTGAGTATTCATTTTAATTTCATTGCATTTTATTTGATTTGACATTCTTGGACCGATCTTTTTGTGTGCCAGTATTGACTTGTTTTTCAATGCGTCCCTGGACATTGTGTTTATAACCATTGTGGGAAGAAGCTGATGACTTCAAAGCCTAGATAGGACCTTCCAAACTTTAGACTAAAGTATCATGTCGGCTATGAGGGCCAATAAACTTGTCACATTATTATGTCTGGCTATTTTTATTGTTTGGTCTGGAGATGGTCTGGAAAAGGTCTTAAATCTTTTTCTAAATTTGTGACAGGATTCCTGAGAATATTTTTGTTACGATGTCCAATAGCAATTGTGACGTGAGAGATGCAACAAGTGTGCGATCATTTTTAACATGTTCAATGCATACTTCCATATACTGAGTCATATGGCTCTAGTCTAAGCACTTGAACATTCATTTAGAGCTAGTGACATTCTTGACAGAAATGGTGATGATAATGCATGATAACCATTCAGTGAGTTTGGTTTTTGTTCATGACATGAACAACCTTACTAAACTCATTTTGTAGTGAAGAGGTCAAACCTTGTCTCATCTCAACATTTTGCACACTTTCGGTCACTAGTCCCCATGCTAACCACTGAGCCATCACAGTTTTCCACAATTCAAAGATCAAAACATAGTTGACACTTAAGTAGTTTATCACAGAATTGCTCAAAGAATAGCTGTAATGGCAGATTTACACCTTTTAACATTTGAATACACTAGGGCAGATTGTATTTATGATGATTCCACTGAAACTGAATTAAAAGATAGAACAAAAACATGAATTTCTCTTGTCAAACCTTTTATAATTGTCATTGATTTATTGAAGTTTCATGACCCATAGGCATGAATGGCATTTTTAATGAACAAAAATTCATTGTATATCCTTATTTACAATGTACAGAGAATTGTTTTGCAAAGAAAATAACAATACACACGATTTCTTTTCAAAATTTGCAGATTTGATGATGTTGAATCAAATTCCTGGGTATTAGCTGCCATTTTTAAAAATAAAATGAGCACTATATAAAGGTTTATTTTGGTATTTTCTATTTTAAAATAATGGCTCCATGCCCAATGCCACATTACAAATGAGTTTGTGAGTTATCTGAACACAAGTTATCAAAAGTTTGGTGTATTTATTTGTAAACCTCTAAGTGAAATATTTCAAAACTTGCCGTTATACTTCTAGATGCATTAACATTTTCCCCTGGTGTTCCTCGGAGGGTATCAAAGGTCAGATGTACAAGCTTCCTTCCCTGCGGTTCTGAGGAAGGGTCCAGTATAGTAACTACCTTACTTGGAGTTTCCAGGAGGGCTTAAAGGGTCAAATTTTCTAGCTTACTTCCCTGAGGTTCTGAGGGAAGTTCCAGTGTAGTTACTACCTCACTTGGGGTTTCCAGGAAGACTTAGAGGGCCAAATGCACTAATTTTCAATTGCAGTGATACTTGTGTTCTGCTATAGATATATGCGGTATATAGGAATCCATATTTTCCCATCCATGTTTCCATCCAACATGCAATCTAGTTATCACAACTCATCCAGCAGTTTTCAGTGGAACATATGTAATATTATGGTCTGCACCTGAAGATGTGAATGTGCAGTGTAGGCAAAATCGTGTGGGTTCAAGTAGTCTCACATATGTCAGTCCATCGCCATGAAACTAGGTCAGTGTTATGCATCATGAAGTGTTTAAATATATGCATACATGTCTCAAGATTAATTTTCATCATAGTGAATATATGACTTGAGGTCATTAAACAAAATATTCACACAGCTACTGATGATTAAATGGTATAAACATTTACACAGCTGGAAATTGGACAAAAATGTCGGAAATGTTTTCCAAAACAGAAGTAACAAGCAGTTATTTCTTTTTCCTTTACTGATATCAACTTTCTTTATACCTATTTAAATACAATAAAAAGAAGGAATTTATCAGTTTCGAAGAATGATTCAAAGATGAGATGAATCAGAATTCTTGTGTCTGATACTGTGTCTTGTAACATTATTATTTCAAAATATCTTGAGGCATCCAAACTCTTATATGCTGCAACTCTTCTCACTACAATCTATAAAATGTTGGAGATCTGGTCTTTTTTCACTGAACTACTAGCGATTGATCAAAATAATGGTTACAAATGTTGGAGACTCATCAAATTCTGGAGATATAACACATATTATTGACAGAAAAAGATTAACCCAGGTAATGAAGTTATACTGATAGTGGTGATGAGAAGTTTGTTTTCGTTTCAGATTTGTTGATATTTCTGGATATTTTTCTTATTGTTACTTGCCATTGTTTGCCTGGTCATGTTATCATCTTTGCTGATCAATTGTTTTGTCAATCTTTCATGTGTCAATATGATGTCATTCCCATCTTTGTTGTTGTGATTATTTTTTTATCGGTACAATGTCATTTCAAAGTTCCATATTATGATTTGTTTGTTGTGTCATTACAATGTCATTTCCATATTTTGTCTTGTGATCCTTTGTGCTGTCAGTATGCTCTTTTGTCTGATGATTCTTTTCTTTTCTTATTATGATATCACTTTCATCTTTTGCCTCTGATTCTATTATTCTGTTACTACAATGTCATTTCTGTTTTTCATCTTCTCACTCGTTTGTTGTGTGAATACAATGTCGTTTCCATCTTTTATCTGTTGATCATATCAGCATGGTACAATAAATTGAAAAATCACTTAGTAACTCAGTGTAAATTTAGAAGCTCACAAAAGGCGCTTTAATATCATTGTTAACTTTAAAACTTTTAATTTTGTTTGTTATGAATAATTAACAATTCTTTTCTTTTTGACCTATTTGAATTGTTAAATTTATTTTAAAAAAATTGTAGAACAATTTTTTATATCATGTAGTAGCCCAGTAGGCTACCTGAATTTAACATACAATAGCTCAGATCCAAGATTGTGGTAGCTTCTGGGCTCTGACAAAAGAATGGTCTGACCCTGTTCAAAAATTGATCAAACTTCTTTGTTCATTGCAAAATATAATGTATTATTTTTTACAGAGTGCAGCTTTATTCACTTACAGGAGAGGACAAGAAATGACCAAGAAGATTTTCTGAGGATGAGGTTCTGTTGATAGCATGAGGTTGTATCCCTTTGATAATTGACTTTCGGGCAATTCTACTGCATCCACTAGATTCCAAATTGTGCACACCTAATAAAGATGGATAATTCTAAAGAAGAATTAAAGCAGCAAGTTCTTTCTCTTTTTTTTTTTTTTTTTTTTGTAGTATATCCTTAAGTTTGTTTTTATTGCTATTTTTTTATGGACAGAGTTTATAAGCACAGAGTTAACTGCATATCTTTGCATTATTCTGAAACATATAATGTATAGCTGTTCCACAATGTGACATACATAGAAAAGTAAAAGTGTCAAGCTGTGAAGCATCTATGTGACAATACTGTTGTCACCTAGTCTTTCATTGTAAATTGGCACCATCAGCAAAAGGAATACAAATTAAACCTTCTGTCCTATTTACATACGCTGGTATTTATTATATCCTCGGAGAATACAGTTACCAAGCTTGACTATTTCATTTCAGATACTAGATTCAGAGTTACAACATATGCATTTTATCTGAACTATGTGACTGTTACACTTCTCCTTTATTTTTGCATGCCAAGATAACTTGTGATTTAATTTATAATTTGTTTGTTTGTGTGTGTGTGTGTGTGGGTGTGTGTGTGTGTGTGTGTGTGTGTGTGTGTGTGTGTGTGTGATTTAGATTTATAATGTAACTTTAAAACAATTTCAGTCATATCGCTACGATGTATACAGTGTGACAGATTATAGTGATGTCTAGAACTGGGTGGGGCATCATGCCAAAGAAATTTAGCATGATGTCCCACCCAGTCACATTATCCTGACACCAGGCCGACCAGTCCTAACACTAACCTCTTAATGCTGAGCGCCAAGCGAGGCAGCTGTTAGTACCATTTTCATAAGTCTTTGGTATGACTCGGTCTGAGTTCGAACACTCGACCTCCCGCATCCGAGGCGGACGCTCTAACCACTAGGACACCGGAGCGGTCCAAGATTATAATGTAGAAGTATTTCACATAAAAGCATACATTAAGCTGTTCGTTTGCTAAGATCAATGTAATTCCATTGATACCCATCACACATCAACTGAAGCATTTGGAACCCCAAAACGTGTCTGATGATGAACAAAATTCGGTTACAGAAAAGAGATGATAATAATGTTGGTAAAGAGAATTGAATGGTGACTTCACAAGGAACAAACGTTCCACGTAGAGTGGAACATATAAGACAAGAACAGAAATGTTTAACTGGAATTTAAAGTAGCAAAACCCGACCATTAAAAAAAAAAAGAACAGGTGTCGCAAGTTGCCGAATTCACACTGGAAAAATGAACATCGTCAATCAAACATAAGCTATTAATTGAAATTGTGTAGTGTCGTTGCTGTTTTCAGAATCATTTTCATTTGGTCAAAACATACAATTGCTTCTTCAAAATGTCTTCAGAGAAGTATTCCGGAGGGACAACATCATCCAGTGGTATAGTAAGTTCGAGTTAGCTATATATGTACAACAAAAGTACAGTGGCTAAATCTAACAGACAACGTAAAATCCTGGACTTTGTCCAAGAGCAATGTCAGTAAGAAACACGAAGTACAGCCGAATACAGCACTAATTCAACTAGTTACTAACCTAATTTATAAGCAATAAATAACAAGAAAGCATACAATTTTCACTTAGCCAGTTCACAGTCAACTACTTGAGAGTCCTCAGGCTTTTACCTGACAAAAGCAGTATGTAAAATTTAGTAAATATTGCTAAATTTTGTGATTATAGAAAGATGACATGCCTCGTGAAAATAATTATGGACACAATTTACTATGCAACATGAAACTGTGCTCATACTATTGCATACAGTATGATTTTAGAAATGTTATTGAAGTTTCAAATTCCTCCACGACCGGCAAAATATGTTGAACAAATTTTCAAGCTGATCAATCGAGTTTTTAATCAATGTCTACATGATATCATGCGGACTTTCGTATGACAAAAATGTTGCTTAATAAATGAAAGGTGTTGAAACTATTGGTAACGTCTTCTCGCCCAGCAACCACTGTGAGAAGCAATAGATCTATATAACAACAGTTCCACTCCCTGAGAAACAAACCTATTTTGTATCAACATATTTGAAAAAACTATTAATTTCATTGCAAGGAATCGATATTGTTGTTGGGTTAATACATTATTTCAATTGAACTACAACACACGGTTCTTCAATTACATTATTTAAACGACTGAAATAAAAGATGATTGAATTTCTGATTGAAAGTGCATACTCGATATGTACATGAATAAAGTCAATGAGGGCATAGCTGCAAATGGTGACAAAGAAGAAAGGTGTTGATGCTGAATATTTGAAACCTAACTCAATAATTAAATAAATTTGAATGACACTTACAGAGCTTACAAAACCAACTACATTTTTCTATTGTTCGTATTTAATAAACATTGAGGTATATATTCATCTTTTGATTTAGATCAATTTTGTTTTTGTAACCACACAATATATAATTTGTCCTCGATGATATCACAAACATACAAGTTATTTAAATGGGGATTATTTGACTTTGCTAGTCTTTGCCAATGAAAATATTTTTTGTTATAACGTTGCTTTAGCCTGTATTATTAGCATTATAAGCAACTTTAAAAGGATGGAGTTAACCGATTGAATATCAGCATAAGAGATGAAGATCGGAAAGTAATAGATTTTTCACAGTATGACTGTAATCTGTTGCTTGACGATTGGATTTTCTTAGATATACTATATTATATTGATTACGGTAACATTAATGCCGGGATTTCGCGTTGAACCCCGGGTGGAGTATCCCGTAAAATGATACCAATATCACCCGGTCTTGATAGCGTTTAAATGATGGTTGGAAAGGAGTGTTGCTTACTTTAGAAGCTAAATCCACACCACATAATTTTGGCAAATATGGATTTAAGTATGTTCCATGGAGTTTCGCTGAAAACATGTAAGATGAGATATATGCTTTTCGAACAAATATCATTCAGCTACAAACTTCAGACATGAATACAAGTTTTGTCAACTTGTATCTTGCAAATAGTACAGAAATGCCATCGTACATAATATGAATATTAGATTAGAGGTAATCACTCAGTGTTATTTCGTAAATCCCCAAAGTCAATCAGATTATTTTCAGTTGAAAAATTCAGGACGTGCTCTCATGAAGCAAACACTATTTTATTTTGGGGATGATATTCATTTATTACACAGATCATTTGAGGGGTCCCAATTGGCCGAGTTACGGACCACTACCATCTCACCTCTGTCTGCCTGGGTTCGAATCTCGGGCTCGGCCAGTGTAGGTACGTGAGAACGCTTGCCAGTAGCTTATCGTAGGTCGGTAGTTCTTTCCGGGGTTTTCCAGGGTTCTTCCTCCACCATTTATACTGGTCGCCATGTATAGCCTATTTTGTGCTGAAGAATGGCTTTAAACCCTACAACAACAACAACAACAACAACAGATCATTTGAAACATGTTATTTTGAAACCCGACGTCTATATTAAACTTCATTAATGGTAAATAGCCAAGAATATATATGAACTTGGCTGCGGTAGAATTTATTATGAAATATCTGTTCGAATTATTTTATCACAATGGAGCTAATGAGCAATATATTAGACACGAAAAAATCACAATAGAACAATACCAGCGATAAACGGAGACTTCAATGAAAACAAGGTCAAAGCACTTGACTGCTTGAACGAAAACTGTGAGAGCGAGGTCTAATGACTCAATATTTAAGTAACCTGCTTTTTCTCTATATTCGTCAACTCATAGTGATGAGGCATACGTGATTTAAACAATAAGCAAAAACCTGATAAACAAAGATAACCTAAACTGAATGATTTATACCAACCTTCTGATGAACATGTCAAATGCAAACACATATCAAGGTACTTATAACTAGTGTTAATGTATGTATTGCTTACATGTTTGCTTTTAACTGTTATTTATGCAGCATAATAAATGTTAAGGATATTTATGTATAACTCCATACAAGTAAGAGAAAATCCACCAAGGAAAAAAATAGTTTCTTGCAAGCACTTGTCTAATATATACAGTAAAAAAGTGTGGACTTTGAACGTAACTTTAACAGAGTCATATTGCTAAGATGTCTGCAGCGTGGCAGGTATCATGCCGCAGATATGTGGCATCATGTCCCACACAGTCAAATTATCCTGTGACCAGGCTGACCAGTCCTATACTAACCTTTTAATGATGAGCGCCAAGCGAGGCAGTGGCTAGTACAATTTTTGAAAGTCTTTGGTATGACTCTGCCGGGGTTCGGACCAGCCACCTCCTGCATCCGATGCATTGGTTCTAACCACTTCGGCCATCGGACCGATCCAACCAAGAATAAATTCTAATCTTTAATCTTTCAATCGACACAACGGAAGTCTGAACAGTACAGTCACACATACAATTGTAACGTAAGTGTGAAGAATTATTGCTGTATAAAAGTAGGTCTATAATTAACCTCCATTCAGCTAACTTGAGATCAATGATTTTGCCTACACATCACTCAAACCCAACGGGTCACTAATCCGTTGTAGCAATGAAAATTCCCTCAAGTCACTATCAGAATATTTAACATGTGGTCTTGTGACCGCTAAATTTAATAAAATGTGAGTTGTCATTCACTTTCGTGCTTAACTGACTTATTTATTGTATTTGTTGAATACCTACCAATATACCACAATTGCGAATGCGGGAGGTTGTGGGTTCGATCCCCGGCCGAGTCATACCAAAGACTTATAAAAATGTACTAACAGCTGCCTCGCTTGACGCTCAGCATTAAGAGGTTAGTGTTAGGAATGGTATGTCTGGTGTCGGGATAATGTGACTGGGTGGGACATCATGCTACACGTCTGCGGCATGATGCCCCAGTGCTAAACATCACTATAAACTGCCACACTGCAGACATCGTAGCAATATGACTAAAAAGATTGTTAAAGCTACGTTAAAAATCCAAATCACACACACACACACACACACACACAGACACACACACACACACACACACACACACACACAGGCAATTGCGATACAATAAATCCCGCTGCCGATATGGACAGCTGGTACTCAATTATCAAGTAAGTTAAAGTGATTATTGTCAAAACAGTCTTCGCGTACATCGAGCTAGTTTGGTTTCAATACCAATGAAAAAAGACTGTATGTTACCAGGCTAGTACGGCCATTTGAAAAACGCCTACTCGACGAATAAACCAGATTCATAGCGAATAAGTTTTTTAATATATATACATATATATATCGTTGTAGATAAACATTCAATACATTCTGCAGTGATATGTATGTATATATGTATGTATGCATATATGTTTATATGTATGTATATGTGCGTGCGTGCGTATGTATGTATGTATGTGTATATACTTGTCGGCAAACAGGAACAAAATCCTGAGATCTTCTGTTTGTTTTAGAGTGTTATGTATTGATCAATTGATACTTATAACGCAAACAGAGACAACCTAAAGTGCCTACTAGTGACGAGTAGTCAGTGAGGTATCAAATGTTTGTTCCTAAGAGATATAGACAGGATAGTCTAAGTTTAGTCTATGAAATTTTTTGGCTGGTCCTTTAGGACTCAGTAAGGCTAATCACACGATCTTGAACCATTTGCATTGGCCAAAAATACAATGTGATGTTTCGAAATACTGCAGATCTAGTCACATGCGCCAAATGATAGGAAACCCAATCAGAAGATACCTTGATGAACCAATTAGCAGAATAATGGCAAATAATAATAATGGTCCCTTACATAAGACCAAGTTTGGGAACCAATACTTGTTGACCATAATGTGTGCATTTACACGATTTCCAGGGGCAATTCCTTTACAGAATATAAAGACTAATGCCATCCTATAAACCTTGTTAATTTTTTTAATACACTTTGTGGCCTTCCCATATCGGTCAAATCTGATCAATGTTCTAATTTTATGTAGGGGATTTTCCAACAAATTATGTTTGAAATAGGTATTAAACAATTAAAGTCCTCTGTGCATCAACCCAAAGTTATGGGGCGTTATGAAAGATCTCAGACTTTAAAGAATAGTTTTGGGTCCGATTGTTTTGGTACCAGAAGAAAGATTAGAATGAGGGTGCACATTTCCTGTCGTTTGCTATTAAGGAGTCATTTCAAGAGCCATTAGGATTTAATTATTTTGAACTTGGTTTTGGAAATACTGTTCATGGACCTTTGAAGTGGTTAGAATAGAAATTTCTTTCAACAGAGCATTCATAGATTAATCTTCTTGATTATGTCTCTGATTCAAAATAGAAACTGACAAAGGCTTGTAAAGTAGTAATACAAATTCTTCACTTTACGCAGTCAAGCATGATTTAAGGTATGACAAAACTACAAAGAAAATAACTTTTTAGCCTGGCAATGAAGTTCGGCTTCTCTTGCCCATACTTAAAAGTCCTCTTCAAAATATGTATTCTGGTCTTTATGCAACTAAAAAGAAAGTGAATGAAATGATATCATCAACACTCATTGGTGGCAGAAACAGAAACAACTCCTGCCATATAAATATTTTAAAGGAGCATGTTGAAAGAGATAACCTTATAAATCATTCAGTCTATTTAGCTGCACCTGTCCCAGAGACAAATGATTTAAACGACGGTGCACAATCCGATTATAGTGACTTTGGATTAAACAGTCTCTGAAGTACGGAAATATTATATAATCTGGACCAGAAACTTTTACAACTACAGCCGAAAAGAAAGCGTGACCTGAAACAACTGTTACGTGAATATGAGCACTTGTTTCCAGATGTTACAACTGGAACAGACAACATCTACCATGATGTTAAAGTTGTAGATTCGACGCCTGTGAAACAACTTCCTTACAGTAACTTTTGGAAGTATGGATGGCCGTGATGCGGGCATTGGTGACGTCATTATTTACACTGATTCCTTAAAATGTCATCTTGGATCTATTCGGAAACTCTTTGTTCGATTCAGTGAGGGAAATATGATAATTAAATTAAGTAAAAGCTCGTTTTGCTGGCATGTGTTACATTTGTAGGACATATTATAGGACACGGTCAAGTTAATCATGCAGATTGGAAGGTTAAATCGATCTCTGAATTCCCAGTGCCTATCAGTAAAAAGCAGCAGATGCGATTTTTGGTTACGGGTGGATATTATCGGAAATTGTGCTCAAAATGTTTTATAACTGCTTAGACCCTAACTAATTTGTTGAGTACAAAAGCCAAGATGCATTGATCTGAAAAGTGTCAGGAGTTCGATAAGCAAAAGGCCTTACTTAAAAGCGCACTAGTTCATTTAGCTCCTGATTTCAACCAATCATTTGTAATGTCTGTTGAGGCAAATAATGTAGGAGTGGGTGTCGTATTAAGTCAAGAAAAAACTTGGGGTGGATCATCCAGTATGCAATTTCTCCAGAAAAATAAAGAAGCACCAGAAATGCTATCGAGAATGGGAGCTTCGTTAAATTTTGTCAGTACAACACTTTGAAATGTGCATTAATTCAGCTCCTTCTCCGATTATTGTATTCAGTGATCACAACCCGCTTACTTTCATCAACAAACATGAAAAACAAAAATCAGAGACTGTTAGGGTTGAGTTTGGTGTTGTAAGAATACAACATCGACATTAGGTACATCAAGGAAAAAAACAACCTGATTGCAGATGCTCTGTATAGAGGTTCTGTATTGCCTTAATTTGTATATATCTGAGTAATATTCATGAGACATCTTCCTATGCAAATTTTATTATTATTATTATTATCATTATTATTATTATTATCATTATTGTTATTATTATTATTATTATTATTATTATTATTATTATTATTATTGTTGTTGTTGTTGTTATTCGATGTAGGTTCAATTAATATGTAAATTAAATCTTTATTATATAAATCTTACTTTTCTTTATGACGGGACGTGTTATGTATATCTAAATTTGTTTTAATTTTTGTTCATGACTGTAAATTGTGTTGATCGCCTATAATTATAGTATGAGATGGATAATTTGTAAGCACGGTTGTAAGTTTTATTTTAAGATATTAATACTGCCTGTAGATTGCACATGATCTAAAATACATGCTTGCGATGATTAATATCGATATTGATAATAAACCTGTTTACTATTTTGCTGTTATTTCATATTTGATGAGTCGAGCAAGTGGGCCTTTAGAAGAATCGAGTTATTTTCCTTCGGTTGGGTCGACCAGGTGGATTCTTTTACGACGTTGGGGTATTGCGAAATGTCACGTAATGAGTGAAGAAAAATGCGTTTTAGAATCGTAGACGTGTTTATAAGGAGAAAGACCTTGACAATTATTCATTCCTCTTTCGGATTCGTATCTCATATGTTCTTGTGTTAATACCATAATGCAGATGTGTTGTGTTTAGATATTATTTGAGAGTGGATGTTTGTTTGGATGAAAATATTATTCTAGGACTATTGTGAATTTATTGAAAGGAGTTCTGGACAATGCCATTTGGATATATCAGGTCTGATTGCAGAGCAGTACATTCGATGATCTGGAAGACATTCGGAAATCCGATTCTTTTTGATTTGAGTAGAATGTTTAAGAATTATTTCGGATTTAAATCATAATACTGTAAGTCCACCTTAAGTTTTCATTGCATTAACTCTGATAATTAAATTATTTTAAAGTTTTACAAAACCTGTTGGTTTGGCTTCGTTCTGTTATTTAGGTTTGGACCATAGAGTCGTATCATATGTGCATCAAGGTGACGCTTTGTAACGAGAACATGGTTTAGGAGGTATCTTAAAATCAGCTTTTTGCACCGCAGCGACGACTTTAAAATCTGTGGTGACTCAACAACTGTATGCTTTAAACGATGCTGCCTGAAGTCAGGAAAAATTTCTTCAAAATGATCTCATCAACATAGATAAAATCCAAAAGAAGTATTTATGAGAATAGACTAATAATGCATTACTTCAAAGGGAAAAAGACGTATTGGGTCCTGTAGGCACCCCAATAAACTCGCTTCATATTTCTAGATAAGGCATTATTACTTCTTCTACGCCATAGCAAGGAAGAGGGAAAATGAGGAGCGCAATCCCATTCAGATTTCATAACCAAGTGCAAAGAATGGATGAGAAAAGAAGAGCGGATATGCCGGAGAATAGAACGCCTTTGATTCCTAATGGAAGAAATGATGCACCGAGACTTTTGCGAATGTCCCATGTCAGAACTCGATCTGTTTGCCATGCCAACGACCACGATGACGATCAAATAATAGCAAAAAGTAGAATGTCTAGATGTGTCGTCTTTGATTACCTCAGCAACTATCGAAGTTGAGATCTACAGACAAACCATTAGCAAAGAAGACAGACGCTACGTGCGCCTTGTGGAAGTTTTACTTAAAGTGGGAAACTACATCTTTTAAACTTCGAGCAGAACAGTAGCAAAGTATCAGATACGATGAGTGGATGTGCAACCTTCACCTTTCCCTGTGATCACCGATCCATGATCGTCGATCACGTTTTTTAAGGACAGTTACATAAACGTTTAGTCATTCTCATTGTCAGCAATACGACCATCGATCAAATTACTTTCGAATTACGACAACACAACGTGTTCAAGATAAAAGGCATTAAAGATTGTAAATCATTGTTTACCTGATCGTATGGACATTTTTCTGCCCCCCAAAAAATACTTGAGATCTTACTTGACACTGTTTGAAATCATGACTGTTGGGTATCAACAGCAGAAACGTCATTTCATACGACGATTATTGCAGAGGATCAGATGATATGCTTTGTGGTGCTTTGATTTCAATCCAGAACAGAGCTGCGACGAAGGTCAATTTTATCCTATAACAACAAACCAACTTTGTGTAGAACTTCAGTTTGTGCTATGGACAACACGGTGAACTTCATCTTGTATGCGTAATTTGTAAATACTCTGGAAATCGACAGTTTGAAATACGTTATTTACAATTGTTAGAATAGAAAGGATTGAACACAAAGAACCTATGGAGAGAGGCAATGTGAACATGTTTGATCTATAGCAAGATGACGACAAAACAATTACAATAATGATTGACTGGAAAACAAAATTTCGTCTTCTGTTTTGCTCAAGACTTGGCTGAAATAATTAAAGGTCTCACTTGACAGCATTGTTTTGGATGACAAATCGATCATCCTAGTCAGATAAAGCATGACAAATGTAAGATAATGAGCAAAAAATAAAAGCTGGAAGAGGCATGGGCTCTAATCTCCGATGCAAAATTTTTAGGAAAGTGATATAAAGCGTTGAGGGTGCATTTCTTGTCTCCATTTACTTCCAATCGAACCTTAGCTTTCTTGCAACAGAGTACAAAGACGAACTGTGGTTCAGCGACTTAACTGACATAAACTAAACAAACAAAATGAACTTCATTATCTATTGACGCACAGTTGCACACAGTCTTGGAATCATGTGGTGTATGGTAAAGATTAACTTCCCCATCGCTGATACAAAGGCATTCAAGCAAAATATGTCATTAACGCAGATAAAACCCATTGACCAGACACTCACTTTACTAACAATCACAGATTGGAATATTTTGATCCCTATGAGTTACCACCTTTGGAAGACGAAATCGTTGACTTTATGACAAGAAATGTTCTATCGACTCTACTCAATACTATGAGATTACAAGGATCAGATTCCATGGTGTGTGGACAGTATTGTGTGTATTCTATCATTCCAGTCTTGTATATCTCGTAAACTATTAGGTGACTTGTTTTGACTATGCGTAATCCATATTTATTGAAGATTATGGCTATCTGTCTTGAGCTAAACAACAAAATGTGTAAGATGGCAATATGACAGTGTTTAAGTCTTTAAAAGTTACGTTTGACTTCACCACCTTGCCAAACTTGTAAATACGTTCATGTTAAAATATTGCTTGTTTGTTTGCTTGTATTTGTGCTAGGGAAGATTTTCTTATTATTATTAAACCTGTTGATCTGTGAAAAAAGTAGATGGTTTGTCTTTCTTTCATTAAATTTCAAAAATGGTATAAACATCCTCTTTCAAATTTCTCTGTATCGATCTTATCCGTAGTTTTTTTCACGTCTGTGTTCCCAATCAAAGGAATCCATCAAGTTCATGCTTTAGGTCATATAAATCACTGCGTTTACCAGTCTATCCACACATTGTCAGCTCGACAAAGAAGATACGAATGAGTAAAACTAAACCCAAAATCTGAATGAAACTCTAGTAGACCTAGTCAAGGAAATCCATCCAGACAAAACTATTGAAACAGACAATGATGAATTTAAAAATATCGAATCACTTGGTCAGCTTGACATTGGATGAACAGGTATTAGCGAACAAAAGGTAGTGGCAAAAAGAGACAGGTGCTTCCTGTGCAGTCAAGCTAGTAGTGTGGACTCGAAACTGAAAACCAATAGTAAGGATTCGAGACTGAAAACTGGGGCATGGACATGCAACAGCAGCTGCAGCAAATCACCAGCAACCACAGCGCAGCAACATCAGCAACCACAGCAACAACACCAACAGCGAATACAACAGCAGCATTTGGCCATTAATGCGAATCATAACCCCTTATCGCTACCTGTCTCCATCAATTATTGCGGCAGAGATTATATAGTGAAAGACGTGCTGCCTGCAGAGCTATACAAGGGAGGTGCGGACACTAGGTATCCTGGACAAAATGGTCCACTTTAGGGCCACCCAAATGTCTAGAAGAGAGACATACTACTCAGTGTTTGCCAAAGAAATATGTTTGTATGTTTGTTATTGTGTTTGTCTTTCCACACCAAAAAATAGGAAAATCCCCTCCCTTATAAAATGTATTTTGGTTGGGTATAATGAGTTTGTGTAGAGTATAGTTTGTTTGGGTAAAGAGTATGTATAAAAACTTACTACGGTTGTGCTTTCCATTTCTTACTCTCAATGATAATAGGGTTTGAGTTAATAACTGGGAAGAATAGTTTATTTTAGGTCAGCAATATTTCTGTTTCCTTCGGTATTGTATGGGGGCAGAGTTGTATTTTGTGTAAGGGAGGTTTCCTCAAAGTCTGTGCTTTGCGGAACATTCACCATTTATGCCATTCTTTATCGATTCTGTAGAGAAGAAAGAAAATGACAACCGTCCAAAATTGCCAAGTGGAAAAGTTGAATGAACCCGTCAGATTGATGGAGAGAGAGAGAGAGAGAGAGAGAGAGAGAGAGAGAGAGAGAGAGAGAGAGAGAAGTACCTCCCATAGCAGATAGAAGACATGGGTGTGTGATTTGGATTTTTAACGTAGGTTTAACAATATTTCAGTCAAATCGCTACAGTGTCTACAGTGTGACAGTTAATAGCGATGTCTATCGATGGGGCGTCATGCCGCAGAAGTGATGTACCATGATGTCCCACCTAGCCACATTATTATGGCACCAGGTCGACCAGTTCTAACACTAACCTCTTAATGCTGAGCGCCTAGCGGTGCAGCTGTTAGTACCGATTTTTAAAGTCTTTTGTATGATTCTGCCGGGATTCGAACCCGCGACCTCCAGCATCTGAGGCGGACTCTCTAACTACTAGACCACCGGAGCGGTGATATAAGACATGGAATATTTCCCCAGCCAAAGTACTGGCCTCACTCACAATATCTTCTCTGCATCCTTTTAACAGTATCATTCCCGTTTGATCCTTAAACAGTTTTGACCCTATTAGCACTTTTGACCCGATAAACACGCTTGCCCCCATAATGTCTCCCGTATGTTAAATGTATGGGTGCCTGATAATTATCATTTGACTCCATTCCGTTTCCTGCATGTTAAACTTATGGTGCCTAAATAATAATGATCTTATTGACCATCATGTGTCTCCGTATGTTAGCCCATATGCACCATTATGATATGACCCACAGTAATTTCATCTAACTACAGCCAGTTTCGTTCGGTTGAGATAATGTGCTGGTTCATTTGACTTAGCATAGAAACTTTCTGAGTCGAAAGTTCTAACAGCTCCCACCCCACCCCCCCAAAAGACTTTGGCCCTGAATGTGTATCGGATCGAACATCTGCAAAAACGACTTGAGAACTGATCCATAAGGAATCGAGCTTAGACCTTGTTAAAGCCAAGTGTAGCTGCATTAATAGTTTTGAATTTATATGCCTGAATCTTTACAGTGGATAACAAGAGTATTGTTTGAGTGCAAAATAACTATTCCACTGATCATTTTGATAAATGTAACATTTGTCCCTTGGCTGGTGTTTAAATATACGGATTCCTCGTAGTTGAATTCAATGATTTGTTGGACCCTACCCCGCACCCCAAAAAGGAAAATTAAATGCAAGGATACCAGAAGCACGTTCTTGAATATGTTGTCAAGTTTGTTGTTTTTTTCGACACATTAACACACCTGCATAAGTTTGTAATTGTAGGTTGGCTTAATTTTTTTTTTATTTTTTCTTCAACAACCTTTGCCTTGTATCAATATTATAATACACAACTGACTTTAATACATCGGTGTTATATGAGAACACCTCAATAAGTTTTGGATTCAGATTTAGTCTATTTTACTGCGACAGGAATCACTCTTTCAAAAGTAGAGAAGCTGTAGAATCCCTTTTTCTGTTTCTATAATGAGACAAAACGACCACCATGTTTAATGTCTGGAGAAAGTATTATGAGTTATACAAGGTATTATATGTACCCTATATATTTAACAGTTTTAATCCTTACGTTTTTCAATAATTCGATATGGAGTAGTTGCAACAGATGATGATAGATGACTACCAAACGTCAATATGAGTACAA
>JAECUM010013234.1:0-14963 GCA_016617855.1 Megalonaias nervosa | reverse complement strand
TTTGGTTTTGTGACGATAAATTTACATGATCCTAGGAGCAGCAGGGAGGGTGAATAACCACATGTGTGTTGCGAGAATAAGTTTTATTTTTTAAGTAGACAAAAATCCGCGGTACGGCAGTCGAACAGACCACTTGTCTTAATTATCATTAAAATTTGGCGCAACCATAAGAGTGGTCTGTTCGCCCTCCCTGCTGCTACACGATTAACCCACAGCAGGATAAGTACGAGCTACTTAACAATTATAATGACAAACTTCGCGATGATCTTGAAGCTGGCGAAGATTTTTTTATTATCAAACAACCAGAAGATCTTATTCCAGTTAATCAACTTGATTCGTCCGAACACAAGATAGTTGTTTTTGATGATATTCCGCTAAACAATGAGGAAATGAATTAAAATCAGATCGTATTTTTCACTGTCGCGAAATAAGAAATGTAATTCTATTTATCTTGAACGAGCAATGTGGTGATGTAACAAAAGATAAATTTATTGAACTATATCATCAAGCAACGGCAAATAAATATGACTTTTTTTTGTTTGATAAATTAACAAATGATACGAGTAAAATGTTTCGATGTTGTATTGAAAAATATCTACAGTAATTTTTATACAAAATAGTATATAATTAATGGAAAGACAAACAAAGTACAGAAAACATATAGAAGATCTAATAAAACTTGCGCAATCTCAGGCAAAATTTAAACAGCTAGTACAGCAAGCACGACGTGGCCAAGTAGTTGCAGCAGAAACAATAGCAGCAGCTCTCAAACCAGTTACTGAGTACTGAGGTTTTACTTGGAAAACAACCTGAAACTGGTCAACTATCAGAAGAAGAACTTAAGCGACTACAGGAAAAAGGTTTACTTGGACTAGTTAAAGAACAACAAGAAGCAGCTGCTGGAAGAATTATTGAGAGATCTGATGCGGAGAGAAAAAGATTAGCTGAGGCACTTGTAGCAAATATCGCTGATCCGGTTGCAAGACAAACTGAACTAGATCAGCTAATAAATAATCCACTAGAATTTGAACAAAGACTGGCAGGTTTAACCACACAGGAGATTAATAATATTTTAACAAATTTATCAGAAAAATTAAAAGATATTGAAAAGGAACAAGAAAGAGTTGGCAAGTTAAAGGTAAAGTTTATGGAAGTTGAAGATCTAAAACGATGGTATATAAAGCAAGCAAAACATGAGATAACAAATGATGAATATAATGAATTTTTAACGAAAGAAAATATCAAAGTTCTTGATAATATAAGTAAATGGAATGATGAAGAATTTAACACATTAATTAATAAATTAACTGTAATAATGAATGACGGTGTTGTTGCTAATAATGAGTTGAAAACAGTTATAAAAAATAAAGATATGCTTCCACTTTATGATAGAATGAGATATGGTATTATTGCTTTAGTGTTTGTAAAAACAGCACAAAACAATAGAACAAAACCTTTTGGTAAGGGGTGGAATTTTAAAAGAAAATTGGAATTATTAGATAAAAGTCGTATAGAAAAAAAAAGGAACTGGAGTTAGAATATTTGCATCAGTTACTGAAATGATTCTCAGATTAATGCTATTGATATCATCAAACGAAGCTGGAAATGTGGGTGCTGAAATTGACAATGAAATTATTGACATACTTGATAACTTGAGATCGGAAAATTTATTAACATCTGACGAATACGAAACTTTACACGGCGACTTAATTTTATAAAAATATAATAATAAATGTCAGCAACATTATTACTAGACTCAAGCCAATCTGATAAAGATAGCGCAAATTTTTCTGTAAAGTATATTCCGCCAATAGAACTAGATCGTGAAAAACGATATGAAATTGGACTTATTTCCTGCACTTGTTGGAATGCTATGGCTAATGTTAAAACCGGAGTAAACGATGAATTTTCATTTACTGTTCCTATAAATACTCCACCATTTGTCACGTGGAAAATAAATAAAATTCCACAAGGAGCTTATAATATCACTGATCTAAATAAAATAATAGAAGAACTTATAACAAAAAATAAAGGTATAGCTGATAATTTTGAGCTTACACCAAATCATAATACGTTACGCGCAAGAATGAAATTAGAAGACATAACAGTTGGTTTTGTATCGCCAACAAGTATCGCACCACTGACAGGATTTTATAATTATGTATATCCTGCTCTTAATCGTGATAATCCCGAAACGTATGAAGGTTAAAAGCCAGTAAATATAACTGATGTAAACACAATCTTGGTAAATTGCTCCATCGCATCTGGTTCTTATTCAGCTAAAGGCAGCAAAGGTCAAATGATGTACAGTTTTTCACCAGAAGTTCCACCAGGATCTCTTATGTAAATTAATCCACGTCATATTATTTGTTATCCGCTAAATGTTGAAAATCAAATAACAGAAGTAAATATGCAGTTGACAGATCAGTCTGGAAGACAGTTAGATCTTAATAATGAAGTTGTTACTTATTATTTACATCTACGCGTTGCGTAGGCGCGAGCAATAGTAAACATATTTTCTGAAAGATTTGGCAACAAAATTATACAACCTCAGATATAATGAAGCAGAAACAAGTTTATAGAAGAAAAATAGCAGGAGGATTTTTAGGAAATATATTTGCTAAAATTATGAAAAATATTTCAGGAATAGCTCATAAAGTTGCACCAATTGCACTTGACGCATCCAAAGCTTTTGCAACTGGAGCTGCATCTGCTGCTGGAACTGCTGTGAGGCAAAAAATAGCTGATAAAATAAAAGGCGCACCTAAGGCGCATGCCGCACCTACGACAATCAAACAAGCTATTTCAGAAATAGCACCAACAAAAGAAGCTCAACGCGCAATGATAACAACGACAAAAAAGCTTTTATCGCAACGAGGAGAACAAATTATACAAAAATTGATATCTAAAGTAACAGCGCCGCAATAACTACGCGCAGATAGGGAACCAAGGTACTAGCTACATAAAACGGATAACAGCCTCGCATTCATTAAACATCGAGTAAATATCATCCCACCAGCTCACTACAATGCATATATCTGACTTTGACACCTCTGGCTTGCATGCGTGTTACAATCGTGGATGCACGCCTTTGAGAAAGGTTCCATGTGAGGAGACTCATGCGGGATATGGAGTTGACTTTAGTGACTAGGAGCCGTAATCGGTCGACCAACTGCATACTAATAATATCCACCTTCTCGGTATGAACATACATTATGCATATGTCAACTTCTAAGATTTCTTTTCCTCCGATGAAACTTTTTCTGTAATATTATTCGTCTAGAGCAAACCTCAGCACTTCATCAATTTGGAGATGTTTGTCCAAATAAATATAGAAGGTAAAAGCAGGTAACTTGGAGAAAACATGGTTTTTAAAATGTTGCTTCTTCAATTGCGATACTCCTGTACATGACAAAATATAGTATCTTTAGACAGAAACCAACATTTCACATTTGACTTCATGTACTAATTTAGTTATTTATAAGAAACAAGATTAATTAATCTCACCTCCTCCTTGGGTTGTAGTGAACACAAAGACTCTTTGTCTCGACTGTATACTATTGCTGATTCATTTGATGCGTTGTTAGTACCAGCGTCTCGAATCCTCGCCTTCAAAAGTAACAGTTCTTAATAAAACTGTACACCAAGGGATGTATACATCTCATGAATATTTTTATACTCTCTTAACTAGCATTATCATACCAATACTAAATCATATAAGTTGAATAGTTTATTGCGCTCCATTCCAAAATGGAGCATTTACTCATATCATGCGTTGTATAGTTCCTTTTCCTCCATTAGGATAGCTAAAGCGTTTCCATTATTTAACTTCAGTGTCCCGACATTGCTTTGTACCTCATTCTAGAAGAAGCATTACATTATTTCAGCAAATACAACATGAGGAAGCTGAAATTATTTAAGACATGATTTAAATATCAACATAATTCGTTGTCCATTAGGAAATGGTATGTATGAAATTTTAGAATAATTTATACCAGTGCCATCGAAAGTTCACTACCTAATTATTGTCATCTTACTTGTATCGATGGAGCCAGAAGTACATTACATTAATATGTTATATCAACATTTAGAAACTGAATAACTGACTTTGCTCATTCAAGATGGTTGGTTGACCATGTAATTGGAGCGTCTTTGATTTTGCATGTGACTGTCAAGTGATAAGTGTAATCTCATTTGAATATTAGCACGTTTCAACAATGTGTCAAATTTTCAAACTCGATGAATTAGTTTAAAATAACCCGAACTATTTGGATTGCAGTTTTACATTGACAGGTCGCATTTTTCCATGCATGGTTACAAGTTCTCAAACATTAAATTATACATGGAAAAAGTACGAAATCAATAAATATGTGCAAGCATATCTTGCAAACAATTTTGTTTGTAATTAATTTAATACTTTCATGAACGATAGAGGTCAGATCAAAACCAGTCAAATTACGATTAGATGTTTCGGGGCTGATTAAACGAACTAAACGATAACGATACCTTTCAACATCTGTCTGATACAAAACTTTCATATGTACACGGAAATCATTATCAGCTACTCTGCGTTTAATGCTTTTTTGTTTATTAAACAACAAAAGTCAACGTATAATGCTTTAGTTGATAATATATTAAGAGTATATATATATGAAACCTGCCATATCCTAGACTATACACACAGTTTTGAACGAATGCAAGTTACTTGGTCAGCAAATAAATAGCATACAAGGATTATCGTTGGTGCTGTTTATGTTATATTCAGGTATAAAATGTAACATAAAATTATAAGGCGATTAATGTGGTGACCAAAACTAAACACATCCTCTGTGGTAAATTTCATACATATCTGGAGATTGTCAACTTTGCACATAGTGCAAATGTAACTGTTTAAATAGATATTATTGATGCAAAGTCATAGTCAATAACGGGTATTTTAGAACTTAAACTTCAGTCATATGTTGATATAAAAAATGTGACAAGAGATGAAGGTGGTAGTATGTACAGGGAGACTGTAAGGCTTTGTGAGGCATATTTCCCATAACTATATGCATTTTTAAATGTGCCTCAAAAATTACTAAAAACTGATTCATTTTATTGTACTTTCTCACAAATTAACTGAAGTTGGTGAAAGAAATGCAGAAAAGTGTACAACTGCCATTGATGCACACACCAGCCCTACCAATATACTGCCACAACTAATTAAATTAGGACATATTATTAATAGACACAAACAGACTTTATTTCATCACCTGATTGGCATACAAAACACAAATTTCTATTCATCAGAGATAGTGAATTATTTGGCACAGTGAAAACGGGTGTTTTGCAGTCTTTCATTGTACTTCGTGATGCAAAAGAAAGTTTGTCTGTCCTTCACTTAATAAACATAGCTGCGAGCAATGAGTCCACATGCTAAATTATAACTGGGAAATTAAATCCAGTATATAAGCATAAATGTAAATATTGTGTTGTCAGCTATGGCAGAGATTTTGAGGTTTCTGACATTTATAATTAAAAACAAATTCATTTACAAGCTAATGGGATCACCTTGCAATATATATTACTCGTTTTTACCACACTAATATATTGGTTTACTGATTGTAAAATAAGTATTGTTTGGATACCTATGCTCGTAGACACGTTAAACGTTGCATTGATCTCTTCAGTAATTGTTTATTTCACACTGTAAGGAAAAGCAATATGCTTGATTTACCTAATATAGTATTAAAACATGATCACAGAAGTGATTGTTTTAGACAGTCAGCTATTAAAGATAGGAGCACTTGGAATTGTTTAGGTCCACGTCAAATAAAGTCTGAACGCACAGACCAGTCATGTTTTAAAGCCTATTGGGATGTTTCAATACAGAAAGGACGTCCTATGATGACCTATTGATTGACCAATATCGAAAACCTATTCTGTGCAAATAAACCGGTTTGAGTCAGCAACCTGACGAAACAGAAGAAAGCTGGCTCAAGGGAGCGAACATGTAATTCTTTATCTCAACATGCCGAACCTAGTGCTATCTTGGAACATCTTTTCCATGAAAAGAGCTTCAGCGATGAACTGACTCAAGGCACAAATTTGTTTGAACTCACTAAGTCAGAACCCATGAAAGATTCTACTGCGGAAAAAAATGTATTTAATTTAGGCCTATTCAAAGCATACTTTGACAACATGCCGCATAGGTCTCAGCCATGGAAACGGAACATGACCGATATCACATAACAGTATTCCTTAACAATAATGGGAGAAAACGCTTTCTTATCGAACAGCCAAAGAAAACACCAGTTCCTTGTATGACAGAGGCGCTCAGCGTGTGGATGTTATTGACTTGGTGCCAGTCCCCAAAACGCCTCGCTTCCCTTCATAAGCCTTTACAAGTGGATTTGTATGACAACTGTAGGGTTTACTTGAGGGCCTCGATGAGCCAACCTTGGTTTTTCCACCTTCCCAGAAAGATACTATGCAGCATGAACAATGGGCAGCACTGAGATAGTAAGTTCGTCTGCAGAAGGTACGTGTAGGGACAAGTCAATGAGGTAGGGTCGGCTGCGACACAAAATAATCCAAGGCGATGCATAAACTCTCTGCCTGTGATTCATTTATTGTTGGAAATTGATCTGGCTAGGACTACAGTTCGGATAACCCCAAGATGAGGAAGAAGTGCCAGGTTGAGGTAGGTGAGAATTCCATAACCAGATAGACGAACTGATGTTATGGACTATGAATGGTCATCCCTGTCGTTTATTCATGATGTCCAAATATGTCGTCCAAATACGTCGTTGAATATGGAGAATGTTCGAAACAGGGAGACGACATTGGAGAAGTATGGTAAAAGCCCATGGACCTATCTTCAAGCCGGATGAGAGGGTGCTAAACTTATTATATCCGGTGGAATTCAGGCCCATGAATAAGCATGGGTAGATAAGTGAGAAAAGGCGTCTGTCAGATCGAAACGGCAAATTTGTCAGGACGGATTGGGACGCGAACGCATCTGCCGTCTCGATGTCACAGTTCAGTTGAAGGGTGAACTCATCCAGATGACGGAAGTTGAGGGTTGGTCTGAGCGTACCATTGGCTGTCCTGACCAGAAAAAACTTGGATGAAAACCATGTGATTGTGGATTTCAACGGCCGGTTTCTTGATTCGTGTCCGGACCTTTCTGCTGTAAATGGATATCCTTTACCGAGTCGGACCGTACTTCATGCAGGAATGGAGAGAACTAACGCAGAAGAGGTTGGCCAAACGAGAATTGAGGTTCCTCTGAAACAATTCGGACAGAGAGAGTTCTAACAGGTTTCAACGACGAGAGAGCAGAAGCCTGGCAATATAGGCAATCTGTATTATTTCTCTCAAACCGACCGCCTCCGAAACTGATTAGCATATTGTCTCCATGTACAGGACAGGAATTTCACTTTGTTTATGGGTTGTGCATATAACAATCTCATACCCCATTGTCACTCAACAACACGTCCTAAATGGTGAGTCTATAAGGATATATAGATATATAGATATATATAGTATGTAGTAGGCTGGTTGTGAGCATGAGCCTTTTTAGCTTTAGGTGATATTTAAGCGTTTTAGCAATTCCAAGATAGCAACCATTCGCCGATGATTTACAATAGATGTTATTTAATCATATCGACATCATACTTGAAACAATATATACATTGTTGTACTAAGACTATTTCATGAATGGAAATGTGATAATGCCATGTTCTCATTGAATTTTACATAGAGATTCCGTTTACATTCATCTTTTCTCAACCCATTTACCAGATAAATGACCAGGTTCGAGTGGGTTTCTGTACTGAAGCATAAGAGCTAGGCAACGCCCACGGGTTTAGTTTTTGCACGGAAAGTGTTGTTGCTCTCTATAATATTCGTTTATATTTCGCCATTCTCTGTGTGTGTCCATTCGGACTTACACTGTGCTTGATTATGTGAGCTTTTCGTTTGGTTGTTTCGGGATTACATTTGATGGATTTAGTTATATAGCCAGGGTTCCAAGATAGAGTGTGATGCAGACGAAGTGGTTTTGCTTTCGTCTTCAGGCTGTATGTTTAGAAGGGGAAAACTCCAAAGTTTGTATTGTCAAATATAATTGCGTATACTGTTAAATGTAATTGATAAGCATGTATGCATTTGAGTAGAGTCACATTATTAATTTAAACAATTATCGAGATGAAGTCCTATAAAGCGTTTGAAATACTCGTTATGAAGTAACATGAAGTGTTGTATATAAACATGTTACGTTTACTTTATTTAGGACACATTTAAACATATTATTGAAGTATTAAAATTCATGCAGATAAATTTTCTAGATCTAAACAATTCCGTTCTAGAATTGAAATAGTGGACAGTGAACAATTTTAGGACGTAAACATATGACTAGAATATATATTATACCTCAAGCAAATTCTCCGCACTTCGAGGAATGTGTACAATATCGATAGTAGATACAATGTGCTTCAAAGTTTGGTATCTGCCCCAAGTGATTTCTCGGCATTTGTGGAAACACACCTGTAACAGTAAAAGAGCAGATCATGTCAGTGCACATCCGAAGAAAATGATTGGTCATAGTAAGAGCATTATAGCTTTGTTCTGTACAACTTTGAAAACAAATTCAGTCATTTGCAGGCTTTATTGTGTCACATGACTAATTTTGGACAGAAATAATTCTACAATACTTTCTGTCTTTCCGTCTAACTGTTTCTCAGCATTTTTAAATTACTTCTCTTTTGTTTGAGTTATACAACATGTAATCAAATCATATATGGACTTTTTAAATGAAAAGTTACATATTATTACCACTGAGCGTTTTTGTACAAGGTATAATGTTAAAAACTTCATCAACACTACCATCGTCCTTTTTTGTTGTTTTAGAGAAAGGTAAGCAAAACACAAGTTCATACCAAAAGTATATCAAGCAGCATCCCAACTGCATTTTTTTCTGTTAAGCCATGATCAGTAAGTTCTTGAAATGCATCGGTCCATTCATTGTCATATAGCTCACAGTAGGTATCGGACAACTTAGAAGGTCTGTATATATCATTCAGGTCTGCTATATTTGAATTGTCATGAGTCAGTCTGTCTCCA
This sequence comes from Megalonaias nervosa, assembly GCA_016617855.1. Lineage (NCBI taxonomy): Eukaryota > Metazoa > Mollusca > Bivalvia > Unionida > Unionidae > Megalonaias > Megalonaias nervosa. Next base: position 5,858 of record JAECUM010013234.1, on the reverse strand, counting down.
ACAAGCTTACTGATCCTTGATATTTATACAAAAATAAAAACAATGTCAGGATTCGTTCCAAATTTGCATGTATATAATGTTCGATATCTCATATTAATACTAATTAGGAACTATAAGAAGCCTTACTTGGTAATAAATTTTAAATTGACAAAATTATTCATCGAGTTTCAGCAATCTGAATACTTGTTCTTACTTATGCTACTTAAAATTAATTGAAATTTGAAATGTTTCTGAGGATTAAAGAACGTTAGTTTCTCAATACAAAATACCTAAACTCATTTTGAAACAATAAACGATCAGAGAATATCTCATGTCCTTAAGAACAAGACTTGTATCTCTAAATTAATACATTTAGGAATAGCTGCAACAGTTTTTCAGAGATTATGGCATATTCATCAGTCAGTGATTACCTTGGAGTCAAGTATCTTTTACATATTACGTAATGGAATTACACAATTCTAACGTATCTGTATTCGCGTCTCTCTCTCTCTCTCTCTCTCTCTCTCTCTCTCTCTCTCTCTCTCTCTCTCTCTCTCTCTCTCTCTCTCTCTCTCTCTCTCTCTCTCTCTCTCTCTCTCTCTCTCTCTCTCTCTCTCTCTCTCTCTCTCTCTCTCTCTCTCTCTCTCTCTCTCTCTCTTTCTCTTGTATACATGAGGCGTTCACTCAAATATATCACGATCACATATTAATCTCCGAGGCGAAAGAATTAGCAAAGAGTACCTATTTAACAATTCCTCTCTTTCTCGTTCAAGGTCGTCAATTTGTGCCTGTTGAATCTGCGACTTTAAGACCTCACCGTCGTAAGCCGATTTTAATTGAGCTAGCTCTTTCTCAGTAATCTCCCACCTATAAGCAAGCGAAGGATATGAAATATGGTGACCACAAATAGTAATATAGAGTAAAACCATAGGTAAGAAACGCAAAATAATATATTGGTTTTAACTATTTTTATTTGAATACATGATGGAAGAGTACGATTCTCAATTAATAACTTTCCATTTCATAGATCTCTTATATCGTTGATATTGGGTATCAGTGTGAGAAAAGGGATTTCATAATTCAATGCAAACCAGTAAATGTTTCATTGTAAATCCTATTTGTTAAAAGACCATTCTTTCAGTTTTATCTAATTGTTCGGTTTGTCTTCTTTACTTGAGATTATGTGGATTCCTTATTTCCGCCAGCTACGATAGTTATGTTTACATGTTAGAGAATACAAACGATATGGCGTCAACTAATAATCCGTACAGAGCTCGCTATTGAAGATTTACAAAATTGTCTTTCTTAAAAACTTTGGGAGCTTAAGATTGCCTACAAAAGGTCATGATGTGTCGAGAATATTTACAAAGTTTCGATACAGTTCATACCATGTGTGCGAGAACTAAGTTTATGTCAGTGTCAGATTATGTATTGGTTATCAGAACTTTAAAGATATTTTAAACGCTTCAAGCGAATAATATGATAATAATCATTATCATTTTAATATTGCTTCGCCGTGGTAAGGTGTTTAGAATGTTCCTTTACATCTACGGACTCGTACATCTCACCAAAAAGGAGGTTGTGAGGTATCTCTTATAAATTGAACTGCCGACAAGTTGATTTTATTTAAATATTGTTCATAAAGTCTCGACAGCAACAGAAAATACGTGACCTTTACAAATAGTAACATGCACTGGAATGGACTGTTCAAGATATTTGAACATGCGATTTAGTTCAGTGATTGCTCTTCTGATTTATCAATTGAGAGTGTTGCAGTAATATAGTTAAATATATTGCTCTTTGGAGAGCCATACTATTCATTTAAAGCAATTCTAATATGCTGAAGACTACCTTAATATATAAAATGTACAAAACAATCGAAATTCATGGAAATCTCATATCTAGGTAATTATATGATTGAATAAAAATCTCTAAACTATCATCTATAGCAACTCTTATCAGAAAAATGTGGTTTATGTAAAGGAGCTTGTGTTAATTGACGAAGCATCTATTACATATGCTCGAGAAACTTCAAAGGTATTGACTAACAGTAATTTACATCTATTTAAAAGGCATTGCGTTGAATAAAAATGAAACGTCATTCAGATGTTAGGCAAACTTATACTACATGACAGTCATTGTACATTAGATTGGAACTAACACTTATTTGTTATAAAGGATGAAAAAATGTGAATAAAATAAGAAAGGGTTAAAGATTTTCACAGTAATAGGTATTGTGTTCCAACTATTTAAAATTTTCATAAAGCATTAACATCGACATTGTTCATTATATTAAGAAAGATAGTAAATGTTGTTCATGAAAAATGATACAACTCTGAAAATGAGAGGAGGAGTAGGGTTTGCAAACAAATGGGTGCTTTCCTGTAGTATGGTTTAACACTGAATGAAATTAAATACTATATTTTGAATATTTAGGGAAAAGGGAGCAGAATTCTATCTCACATTTCGGATTGCTGAGTTTCCCCATGTAAGTGTATTTGTTTCAATGACACACCAAATCATTGATCAATATCTTTTTTTCTAATGGCACCAAATATTGTGTATTTGTTTACCAGCATGCATACTTTGAAAGCATTAAACAAATTACATGTTACCTGCCTCGAGTGGTTTATGATATACTCAATAAATAATTGCGTATTCTTGAAATTGATGCTAATGGACTGAACATGACTGCCGTTGTAAAATTATGTTTAGGTAGGCAATGCGACGCACTCTGGTGTTTTTCCTTTGCATTGGTACCTGATTAAATTTGATTCTTAAAAGGTGAGTAAATTTGGAACCAAAAATATACTGATGAATAATTAATGATCATCACCCAGATAGAAATGTGAGATACGCACCTTTTCTTCCAATCTTTATTTTCATCTCTCAATTCTTGTTTGTGTCTGAAAATAAGGAAAATCACAAAATATATTAACAACGAAGTTTGCTTCATTTTTGTAGTATGCGTCATAGCGCATAACACAATAATGTATAGGGGTTAGTTAGTTTATTCAAGTGTCAGAAGTTTCATAAGCTCCCTACTATATACACTTTCCAGTGTATATTCCTAGATCTTTCGACTATGTTACCTACACTACTACTAAAAATAACACACCGTGTTTCCTGGACATTGTTATTCAACATTCAGAGATCTGGTCTAGAACTGATATATACCTTCGCAATGGAACACCTTATATTCTTGAAATATTTCTCCTGAGACAAACCATGTACCTAATGATGGAACTGTTGTACTGTTAAGATACTCAGACAAGATGAATCTTAGAAATACTCGAATCCAATTACGTAGTGACATTTAATTTATGAACTAAAGTATGTTGGGAGACATAATTAAAGTCCTTAAAAATTTGTTTGCACATATCTTCATCAATATGCCACAACACCAATACATGCAAAAACAGCACACACACACACACACACACACACACACACTTGGATCAGGAAAATGTGGCTGCTGTCGAAAGAAAAGAGAAAGAATGATGTCAAAAAGGGATAATCATGCATATTATGTCAATTAAGGATAATACACGACTGAGCCAGATACAAAGTATAACTGTACCATATTTATTATTCTTACTGACTAATATTGAGGCAAATAAAAATAGCGTAAGGGCAAAATGTGTTACCACATAATATGCTAAGTAAGATGTGCTTTTATTGTTCATCGACGAGGAAATACTTAGTGGCTTCTGTAAGTGACCAGTTAAGTAATTGTAATTTGTTGTTATCATCAACTTCATCTCTAGAGGACGAATCATACATATAGTTCGGTCGTGGCGACTAACCCTGTTTATTTGCGTGCAACAACGACACGTTCTCGCGATTAAGGTTGTTCCTGAAAGACCAAGATAAACATCAGCTTGGTTTGCGCGGCCAGACACTGACAACACTTGCTGCAGATGGCATATGCGCTTTCCCGTCCACATTGGATTGAGTCATTATTGCTACAGTTGATTAAAAATTCTGTACCCGGACTGCAGAGTATAACAGTCACTGTCACGTCGTTGCTGGATATCTTCGAACTCGTCTCGGATGAAACCCAGGTCCATTTTGAGCTGATGGTTATACACACTATGCAATTTTTAGATAACGTGGAGTCAACTTGATAACCATGTTTTATGTTGTATGTATCCGTACAATACCTTAATATTCATCCCTTGGATATTTGCATATAAAATGAAACACCTCGACAAGGTTGTACCTCAAAATATATTTCTTTCAGCTAATGTACATTTTCTTACGGTCAGTAGATGTGTGCTGAATCAGTGTTAATTACGACGCATTTTAACCCTAAGGGGCGAAACGAAATTCAGTATCAATCAGAGGTAGCTTCACTCATTTCTATCTCTCAATGAACTACACGTGCCTGTTAGGTAATTAATACTGACACGCCAGATTTGACTTTCCGATCGTGGGCAACCAACCCCAGCTCAACCGTCTGCTCAATTAATAAGGAAAAAACAGTTTTCTTTCGCGACCGGAATTCAAACTTGAAATAACGGGAACAACATTGTAGAGCAGCGCCCTTATCATGAGCACATAATACAACCTTACACTTTTGTCAAAGAGAAACATATATAGTATAGATCGGTACTGTCACCTTTGATAGTATATATTTACTTCTATGCTGGCTGCATTTCTTTTGACTATTGACAGGTACACAGGTATAGCTCATTTTAATAAATGTTATGCTCTCTTTGAGATTGAAAGTATATTATATATAACCATATTTCTCAAAGCGGTGGTTCATAAACTTTGTCACATATTATTTCCTTTCATTCTATGTTAGTATTGTAATGAAAACAAAACTACTACAGCGTGTGTTTCCATATTTGGAAGTGTATACGTAATATTAAACGTCATGATGTACAGCACAAGACATGATATCTGAATGAATGCATGAAAAGAAAATGTATAATTACTTCTTAAAAGAAAATTCTTTTTACATGAAATAACGACTGTGTAGAGAAATGAATTAGGGATATAAACTTATCCTTGGATTTTGGTGCAAAATAATTACCTCATTTGTTTGGGTAATGCACGATTTAAATTGTGTTTTCCTTTCCTCAAAATCCCAATAGATTCATACACCTTAGCCGTTGCATGAGACAATGGGAAAATAAATTTAACCTATACTTGGCATCATGTGCATTTTTGGAGGAAAATATGAAATCCTATTTAATCTAGGTTTAAAAAGGGAATGGTATAATAGGTACAAATGTTGTTTGTTTTTGTTGTTTTGTTTTTTGTTTTTTTTTGTTTTTTTTTTTTTTTGGTGGAGGGTTGTGTTATTTTACGGGGTAAAGGAAAAAGGTAATGTTAAAGTGTTAAATCCATCCAGCACATACACCATATGGTTTTTAGATTCCACGTTTTGATTAATATTCAAAACACATCCCTACCATAAAGACAATGGGGGAATAATATTTGTGCACACAATCTATTCCTACATATACAAGAAGGAGGGGGATGACACACACTGTCGCACAAAACATACACATATCCTGTAACAAACACACGGGGGTAGGAAGTGTTTACAGACATAAGCCTTTGTCAGCATACACATACAAACGCATGAGAATATCTAAGAGGCTTTAAATTTATTTGTTATGGAGAAAGACAAAGACAAACACAAACTCACACATACAATCATACTCGCACATAAATGTTTGGCAAATATGATTTGCGACTCTCCTTTCTAAAGATCTGGGTCGCCCTGATGGTTAACATAAACGGAAACACTTAATTGTTCTTCTTCGTCTCTCGGTGGATCCGTAGAGGAAGACTTCCTACAGGCACCACAATCTTTAAACAAAATTTGTTTTCCCTTATATATATATATATATATATATATATAT
>JAECUM010013233.1:0-74955 GCA_016617855.1 Megalonaias nervosa | reverse complement strand
TTTTGTATTGGCCTATTATCTTCATTTTCTAAGTTTAGAGGAGGCTCCCACGTTATAAGAAATGAGCACTGTCAAATAATTAACTCTGACACAGTTAAAAGTAGTGACATCTGATTGGTCAGAGCTCTGACATTAGACAATCATGCATTAAAATTCTGATGTATGATTAGTCAGCACTCAGACATTAGCCAACCAAAGGTATTCTAACATATGATTGATCAATGCTCATACAGATATTATTCAATATGACATCAGTATTTTGACATCTGATTGGTCAGTGCTCAGACATTAGCCAACCAAACATCATAATTTTGCAATTATTGATTACAGCTTAGACATCAGCCAATAAGATCAGTATTCTGACATCTGACTGGTCAGTGCTCAGACATTAGCCAACCAAACATCATAATTTTGACATTATTGATTACAGCTTAGACATCAGCCAATAAGACATCAGTATTCTGACATACTATTGGTTGGTGCTCTGATATTACCCAATTAAACATCTGTATTCTGAAGTATGATTGGTTACACTCAGACATCAGTCTATAAGACATCAGAATTCTGATATCTGACTGGACATTTTTTAAACACTAACCAAGAAGACATCATTATTTTGACATATGATTGTTCAATGCTCAGACATTAGTGAATCCATCATCAGAATTCTGACAGCCAATTGGTCAATGCTCAGGCATTAGCCAACTAGACACCAGTATTATGACATATTATTAGTCAGTGCTTAGAATTTAGCATCAGTATTCTGATGTATGATTGGTCAATGTTCAGACAGTAGCCAACAAGCTATCATTATTCTGACATTAGATTGGTCTGTGGTCAGACTAGAGTCAATCAGATATCCAAATTCTGACATCTTATTAGTCAGTGCTCAAGCATATGACTTCTAGGGTATATATACCATGAAGCAAAATCTTATCATTGTCCCACAAATTTTTTATATCCGTGCTGTCTGCATTTATTATTACTAAACAAACAGATAAATTCTGAATTAAAAATAATTATTAATCAAATGAATATTATATGATGTGAAGTTTGTGTTAAAAGCAAGTGAAAAAATTTCCCCCAAGAAAAGCACTTGTGCATTTTGTCATCCTGTCCAACCTCAACAAATGTTCAGACAGTCCTAGTTATGTTTACCACCTGAATGAATAAATTCCTTGGGATGTATAGTATGTTTTGTTTAAGATGTCTAAGACTCAACATAAAACCTACTGTAATGTACTTTAAATATCAAAGTGCACCATGAGTTACCTCCTCCTAGTGAACAACAGCTCAGTTAGTGAATTTCTAGTGCTCTTCAGTTCACCTTTTTAAAAACCGTATTGGTCATTGTATATATATATATATATATATATATATATATATATATAATCCTTGTGTATATCCACCTTACATCCACCATACAGTCTTATTAGTGCAATTGGTTTTGTGATGGACTGCAATGAAACTTAATAAATATTATTACCATCACATTTTCAAATCAACTTGCTCTCACAATTTTTGTTGGAGTTATTTGCCTTTTTGCTTTGTTGCACTGTATGACTTAATGTCATTAGCACAACTAGTTCCACGGTATCTAAGAGACTGAAATGAAACCTGGTCAATATTAAGGTCATTGCCTGAAGTATCGTGCTTGCTCAATTTTTATTAGAGTTATTGCCCTTTAAATCTTGTAGTGTAATGAAGTGAATGACACAACCTCATTAGCATAACAGTCCTGCAGTATTTGATGATTGCCATGACATTTGTAAATAGTAAGAGTTATGAAATTTGGTAACTATAATGACCCACAAATTTGGTAAATATTATAACCATGAAATTTTGGTAAATGTAATGACACAGAAATTGGTAAATGTAATTACCCAGAAATTTAGTAAATATAATTACCCAGAAATTTGGTAAATATAATGACCCAAAAATTTGGTAAATTTAATGGCCATGCAATTTGGTAAATATAAAGGTCATGAAATATTGGTAAATATAATGACCATGAAATTTGGTAAATATAAGGGTCATGAAATATTGGTAAATATAATGACCGTAAAATTTGGCAAAAAATAAGGGTCATGAAATATTGGTAAATATAATGACCATGAAATTTGGTAAATATAAGGGTCATGAAATATTGGTAAATATAATGACCATGAAATTTGGTAAATATAAGGGTCATCATCTGAAAATGCTTATACTGACAAATCACTTTGCCCCACAATTTTATTTAGAGTTATTGCCCTCTTTGTCTTGAAGCTTAATGCAGTGAATGACACACTCATTAGTGCAACTAGTCTGGCATTCTTTGAAGGATTGCCATGAAAGTTCATTAATATTATGGTCATGACCTGAAGGTGTCCATCCTAACAAATCAATGTTTTCCCATGATTATTATAAGAGTTCTAAGGACCTTTAAGAGTTACTGCCCTTCCCTTTTTGTTCTGGAGCCTGATGTCCTGTATCACTGAATCTTGTGAACAAAACTAGTCTCATAGTTTATAATGGATCACCATGAAACTTTGTATATATTATGGTTATTATTTAAACATGCATATGTCAACTAGTCAATTATCTCTCACAACATCTTTTAGAGTTATTGCCCTTTATGTTCTACAGCCCCTGCAGTAGCAGACAGAATCTTGTGAATACAATCTGTCTTGTTGTTTTTTATGAATCACTTTGAAAACAGGTGTAGATTATGGCCATCATCTAGGTCTTATTGCTTATGTGAATTTTGAAAGAGTTATTGCCCTTTTTATTACTGCTATATGCAATGTCTGACACAATATTGTTAATGCAGCTACACTTGCAGTTTTGGTAGATTGCTGCAAAACAATCACAATATGTTTATCATCATCATCATCATCATCATCATATATAGATGGTGACTAATCATTTTGCTCTCCCTTTATAAGAGTGTTGTTTTTTATATTTCATTTCCTTGAGGAGAAGGACAGAATGCTAGAGCATTAGGGATATATTTACATCAGTAAATTGTTCAACATTCATCTTGTTTCAATATTTGTTTCTTTGTTTATTTATTAATTGTTGATTCATTCGTTCATGAAAGCAAGTAGAAATAAGATAGATATGGTTGACACAGGTAATTAATTGACATGTATATTGATTACTTATCTAAGAATTTATAATAATTTATAATATAACAATTATTGTCAAATGCAATAGTGAATAAAATACATTTGTTATGACAAAAGTCAAGCTGTGAAATGTAGATTTCTCAAAAGTCATACCAGTTTTCCAATAACTTTAAAGAATAAAGAAATCATGCCAAATTAATATTTCTTTATTCCACTGTAAGATGTATTCCTAAATTTTAACAGGAAAATAAATCTTGACAAAGAGCTGTCAAATATGTTCCTTTGTAGAAATGCATACAAAATTATGTAATGCCAATTAATAGGAAAAGTCTGCTTAACAATGCTTACAAAGATCCTCTTGCTCAAGTTGAAGACCAATCACCTTGTGTCTTTTGTGTTTATATTTCATAGTTCAATAAAAAACATGAACAGGGATACTCCTTCATTAATGGAAGTAGTCTTGTTATGCACAGATAATGTTTGCCTCATCCACTTCCTTTACAATTTCATATCCTGATTGTTATGGGACTATTTAAGTGATTAGCTATACGTTGCTACCTGTCCACTTGGGCTATGATATGGATCATACAATCTGATAACCACAATTAGTCATACAGCTTGATAATCACAATTGTTCATTCAGCTTGATACATACAATTAGTCATAAAGCTTGATACACACTAGTCATACAGCCCAATAAACACTACTCATACAGTTTGATACACACAAGCAGTCATTCAGCCCAATACACACAAGCAGTCATTCAGCTTGATTATATACACACATGTAGTCATTCAGCTTGATACACTCAAGCAGTCATACAGATTGATACACACAAGTAGTCATTCAGCTGGAAACACACAAGCAGTCATACAGATTGATACACACATGTAGTCATTCAGCTTGATACACTCAAGCAGTCATACAGCTTGATACACACAAAAGCAGTCATTCAGCTTAATACACACAAGTAGTCATTCAGCTTCATGCCCATACAGATTAATTTAAATGCTATCTTGCTTGCTTTGTACCTCTTGAGTTCCTGGTTTGATCCTTTATATTAGTATGCGCAGAGGTTTATGGTCTACCATTCCATGGTCATCAGCTTTCACTGCAGTCTCTTATTTCCACTGCCTCATCAAAATACAGAATTTAGAACAATAACCTTTATGCAATTGTGACCTACTTTTGTTTACAGAAATGTCCTCCTCTTCCTCCTCCTGTGTGGGAGATGCAATGGCACGACCAAGAAGTCCACTGTCAAAGCGGGAAGCACCACTCATCAGTGCCATCTGACTGGTTGGTGTTGCAGGCACTGCCTGAACACCAGGAGAAGTGGGAGTTTTGGGACCAGTCATAAATGAGCGACGTGTCAAAATTTTGCTCCCTTTTGACGTGCTAAGTCTCTTTGAGATCTGTTAAAATATCATGTAGAACTTGTCAATGCACCATGCTTTTTTTCTAAGGCAGATAAAGACAGGTTCTAAATCAGGATTTGATAAGCAAACATAAAACAACATTAATGGAAACAAATATGATTAATTAACTTTAAGATCTGCTGACTCTGGTAACAGCTAATGCCTCTGTGAAAAGTGAATAATCTTCCAAGTTCAACTTCAAAACATATGAAGGGTTAAGTCAGTAATAAATATATGTACATTAAACATTATTATCTCTTAACTTTTACAAACATTTCAAACATCCATTATTTAAAATCTGCAAAAAAGTCATAACTTCAAGGAATAAATTGAAGTTACTAAAACAGAAACAGGAAAGATACAGAACATATACAAGTATCTGTAATTCACTCAAAACGTAAAATCAAATGAATTATGAACAATCAACCTTTACATATGACTGAATGGCCTTTAAATAAATAAGTTTATCCACAAGCTGGAAGAAAAAAGCAATGAACAAATCAATATCTACATAATCAAAAACTGTACAACAGATAACAAAAATTGCAACAATCAACAACAGTTTAAGAAATTATATCAGTTAACAAAAATTACAACTATGGGAAGAAAACAAAAGAAAACATTGATTGCAGCATAAAAGAATGTGACCAATAAAATTATCAGAGCATAAAGATAGTGCAAGAATGTAAAAGTAAAAGCAGCTGTGTGTTATGGGATGGTAATCTCTCAAAAAACAAGGTAAAAATTGAGTGTCATGGGATTGATAATCTCTCAAGAAACAAGGTGAAATATGAGTGTCTTGGGATTCATAATCTCTAACAAAAACAAGGTAAAATGATAAATAATTCCTTCTCTGGAAACAGATAAAGTTTGTCATTCATCCAAAAATGGTCATTTCTGTCTATCATATTACAAATACTTAATTTCAAAGAGCCAGAGTGTTCAATGAATGTTCCTTACATTAGTTTCAGTTGTAATAAGAAAAACCATTATGATGAAAAATGTACACCATTTTCAGAAGTATATGACTTGAACCTTGAGATTGATTGGAATGAAGAGTTGAATTTCAACTTATTTGATTGGTTACTGTTCAGCTGATAACTTATTTGATTGGCTACTGTTCAGCTGATAACTTATTTGATTAGTCACTGTACAGCTGATAACTTGTTTGATTGGCTACTGTTCAGCTGATAACTTATTTGATTGGTTACTGTTCAGCTGATAACCTATTTAATTGGCTATTGTTCAGCTGATAACTTATTTGATTGGATACTGTTCAGCTGATAATCTATTTCATTGGCTACTGTTCAGCTGATAACTTATTTGATTGGCTTTAAATGTGAACTATACCAATTTTAATAGTTGTAGAAGTTTGGTGGAAGAGACCTAGATAAATATGTTATTAATGTCATGTTTAAAATATGTTGCTGTCATAGAACACTGCATGCATGTACCAAACATGTATTTATCTTGTACAGTTAAGTTTTGTTACAATGACATTCTTTACAAATGAATATTCATGTTCTGATGGAAAAGTACAGGGAACAACACGTCTGATGGAAAATTTGATCCTCATAATAGAATATTGGTTTCCTGATGGAAAACTTAAGGGATAAACATGTTTAATGAGACATTTGGTCTTTATGACAGAATATTTGTGTTCTGATGGAAAACTGATAGGAATAACAATGGAAAATTTTATCCTTTCAGTGGAATATCCATGTTCTGATTGATAACTAAGTGAATAAACAAGTTCAATGGAAAATATTATCCTTGCAATGGAATATTATTCAGCTTCTGACTCTGACAACAATTTCCATCTAACAAAAAATACATACAATCCAAATGCATTGGTCTTTACAATGACACTGTCCTTTATGTATTGGTCTTTACAGTGACACTGACCTTTATGTATTGGTTTTTACAATGACACCATCCTTTATGCATTGGTCTTTAGAATGACACTGTCCTTTATGTATTGGGTTTTAAAGTGACACTGTCCTTTATACATTGGTCTTTAAAGTGACACTGTTCTTTTTATATTGGTCTTTACAGTGACACTGTCCCTTATATATTGGTCTTTACAATGACTCTATCCTTTATGCACTGGTCTTTACACTGACACTGTCCATTATGTAATTGTCTTTACAAAGACACTGTCCTTTATATATTGGTCTTTACAATGACTCTGTCCTTTATGCACTGGTCTTTACACTGACACTGTCCATTATGTAATTGTCTTTACAAAGACACTGTCCTTTACATATTGGTCTTTACAATGACACTGTCCTTTATGTATAGGTCTTTACAATGTCACTGTCTTTTATGTAATTGTCTTTACAACGACACTGTCTTTTATGTATTGGTCTTCACAATGACACTGTCTTTTATGTAACTGTCTTTACAATAACACTGTCCTTTATGTATTGGTCTTTACAATGACTCTGTCCTTTATGTATTTGTCTTTACAATGACACTGTCCTTTATGTATTGGTCTTTACAATGACACTGTCCTTTATGTATTGGTCTTTACAATGACACTGTCCTTTATGTAATTGTCTTTACAATGACACTGTCCTTTATGTAATTGTCTTTACACTGACAGTGTCCTTTATGTAACTGTCTTTACAATGACACTGTCCTTTATGTGATTGTCTTTACAATGACACTGTCCTTTATGTAATTGTCTTTACAATGACACTGTCCTTTATGTATTGGTCTTTACAATGACACTGTCCTTTATGTGATTGTCTTTACAATGACACTGTCCTTTATGTAATTGTCTTTACAATGATACTGTCCTTTACGTATTGGTCTTTACAATGACACTGTCCTTTATGTATTGGTCTTTACAATGACTCTGTCCTTTATGTATTGGTCTTTACAATGACACTGTCCTTTATGTAACTGTCTTTACAATGACACTGTCCTTTATGTATTGGTCTTTACAATTACACTATTCTTTATGTAATTGTCTTTACAATGACTCTGTCCTTTATGTATTGGTCTTTACAATGACTCTGTCCTTTATGTATTGGTCTTTACAATGACACTGTCCTTTATGTATTTGTCTTTACAATGACACTGTCCTTTATGTATTGGTCTTTACAATGACACTGTCCTTTATGTAATTGTCTTTACAATGACACTGTCCTTTATGTAATTGTCTTTACAATGACACTGTCCTTTATGTATTGGTCTTTACAATGACACTGTCCTTTATGTGATTGTCTTTACAATGACACTGTCCTTTATGTATTGGTCTTTACAATGACTCTGTCCTTTATGTATTAGTCATTGCACTGACACTGTCCTTTATGTAACTGTCTTTACAATGACACTGTTCTTTATGTAATTGTCTTTACAATGACACTGTCCTTTATGTATTTGTCTTTACAATGACACTATCCTTTATATAATTGTCTTTACAATGACACTGTCCTTTATATATTGGTTTTTACAATGACACTGTCCTTTATGTATCGGTCTTTACAATGTCACTGCCCTTTATGTAATTGTTTTTACAATGACACTGTCCTTTATGTATTGGTCTTTACACTGACACTGTCCTTTATGTAACTGTCTTAAAATAACACTGTCCTTTATGTACTGGTCTTTACAATGACACTGTCATTTATGTAATTGTCTTTACAATGATACTGTCCTTTACGTATTGGTCTTTACAATGACACTGTCCTTTATGTATTGGTCTTTACAATGACTCTGTCCTTTATGTATTGGTCTTTACAATGACACTGTCCCTTATATGTTGGTCTTTACAATGACTCTGTCCTTTATGTAATTGTCTTTACAATGACACTGTCCTTTATGTGATTGTCTTTAAAATGACACTGTCTTTTATGTATTGGTCTTTACAATGACATTGTCCTTTATGTGATTGTCTTTACAATGACACTGTCCTTTATGTATTGGTCTTTACAATGATACTGTCCTTTATGTAATTGTCTTTACAATGACACTGTCCTTTATGTATTGGTCTTTGCAATGACACTGTCCTTTATGTATTGGTCTTTACAATGACACTGTCCTTTATGTATTGGTCCTTACAATTACACTATCCTTTATGTAATTGTCTTTACAATGACTCTGTCCTTTATGTATTGGTCTTTACAATGACACTGTCCTTTATGTATTGGTCTTTACAATGGCTCTGTCCTTTATGTAATTGTCTTTACAATGACACTGTCCTTTATGTAATTGTCTTTACAACGACACTGTCCTTTATGTATTGGTCTTTACAATGACACTGTCCTTTATGTGATTGTCTTTACAATGACACTGTCCTTTATGTATTGGTCTTTACAATGACACTGTCCTTTATGTATTGGTCTTTACAATGACTCTGTCCTTTATGTAATTGTCTTTACAATGACACTGTCCTTTATGTATTGGTCTTTACAATGACACTATCCTTTATGTATTGGTCTTTACAATGACACTGTCCTTTATGTAATTGTCTTTACAATGACACTGTCCTTTATGTATAGGTCTTTACATTGACACTGTCCTTTATGTATTGGTCTTTACAATGACACTTTCCTTTATGTATTAGTCTTTACACTGACAGTGTCCTTTATGTAACTGTCTTTACAATGACACTGTCCTTTATGTATTGGTCTTTACAATGACATTGTCCTTTATGTAATTGTCTTTACAATGACATTGCCCTTTATGTATTGGTCTTTACAATGCCCTTTATGTATTGGTCTTTACAATGACACTGTCCTTTATGTATTGGTCTTTACAATGACACTGTCCTTTATGTATTGGTCTTTACAATGACACTGTCCTTTATGTATTGGTCTTTACACTGACACTGTCCTTTATGTAATTGTCTTTACAATGACACTGTCCTTTATGTATTGGTCTTTACAATGACTCTGTCCTTTATGTATTCATCTTTACAATGACTCTGTCCATTATGTATTGGTCTTCACACTGACACTGTCCTTTATGTAATTGTCTTTACAATGACACTGTCCTTCATGTATTGGTCTTTACAGTGACACTTTCCTTTATGTAATGGTCTTTACAATGACACTGTCCTTTTTGTATTGGTCTTTACAACGACTCTGTCCTTTATGCAATTGTCTTTACAATGACACTGTCCTTTATGTAATTGTCTTTTCAATGACACTGTCCTTTATGTATTGGTCTTTACAATGACACTGTCCTTTATGTATTAGTCTTTACAATGACACTGTCCTTTCTTGGGATTTTACTTCTACTGGAAATAAGTCACAGAATAGAATGTAACCATTTCAGCTCTGGAAGAATGAGTTTTAAATGATGAAGAGTAGTTGTGAGATTGAACATAATAATCACAATAATATTAAATATGAATAATTATACATCTGTATTTCTGACTCATTCTTTTCTTTGACACTTGAGAGTTGACTGTATATTTTTATATTCAATTTCCTGTATTGCAGCATTTATTACGAAGTTAAAAGCTGATGCCCATAGGCTATACAACATTGTACAAAATTTTAACAACTTAAGACAAAATAAAATTTTCGAGAATTTTTTGCAAGCTGGCAAGACTGGTGGTATAACCAAAAGAACATTTCATCAGGGGATAACTCATACTATAGTCTGCAACTAAAAACAGTGCAAAATTCAAAGAAATATCTGGAGTTAAAACACAAAATATGCAATAAATATATTTAAAATATATAAAAAGTGCAAACTGTGGGTTGGCACAAATTACATTACCTTAAACAAAAGTGCTGACTTGAAAATGAAAAAAAAGACAGTAACTTGTCGATATTAAATTTGTCATACAGATTTTTTTTTATGATCACTACTGTGAAATGAAGGGAACTAATAATGATTTTGTAGGATTCTGACCTGCACCTGTTTGACCCTCTTGATAAGTTTGATCATTAAACAAGGATCCCCTTTTCCTTTGTGTGTATTCATTAAATTATTTGTTGTTTATGGCAAATCTTTTCCTGTACCAGTTTGAATTACTTAATATAGATATTTATAAAATTAATTCCAAGACAAAATACTGCTCATGTTCCTGAAAATCCAGTTAAACTCAAAAATCCTATCAAAAGTCCCATCAAACTGGAAAATCCTGCCAAACTTATTGTGATTAAAAGAATGACACAATGTTTAGATTCCTATAATAACAACAATTTTTTTGACAAATAATTTAAACAGTTCAAATCTGAAGACTTTTGCAGTAATAACTAAAGCTTTGATAAGTTTTATAGTGCTAACATGTTAATTCCTTGCATGATGATTTCTAATGTTCATGTGATATTCAATATAATTCCCATCCTTATTGTATGACGGTGACCACAAGGACACAAAATCCACAGAACCCGCCTGGGCAAAAAAAACTCCAAGAAATTCCCACAAATTAAAACAATGAATTTGATTGATACATAGTCTTCTTCCTAACCTTCAGGACTTCTCATTCCTGACCTTCAGAAGTACTCATTCTCGACCTTCAGGAGTGCTCATTCTCAAACTTCAGGAGTGCTCATTCTTGACCTTCAGAAGTACTTGATAAGTTTTCTGTTTTCCTCTTGTCCTAATACATTAAACTTTATATATCATGTGACATTATCCATGTTATTTTCTTTTGAAGGTTTAAAGTTTCCACATTCAATGACAGGAAATGCATTCAGACTGAATTGGTATTTTAAGGCACAACAACACCTGAAGATTATATCATTCCAAAACAAGTAAAGTGCTTTGCTCGAGTATACACCATGGAAATCAATCAGGACTGATCAATGGTAGGAACTGAACTCTTGATCTTCAAGTCATGAATCCAAAGCCTTACCCACTTAGCCATAGTGGTGCCATGACAGCAAAATGCTTAGAAATTAAATCAAATAATCAATGAGAAAATCAACAAAACTCCAAATTCTGCTGCAAATCTGCAAACTCTGTGAAAAGTTTTAATTTGTAAAGAAGAGTGACTACCCTGTTTAATGACATAATACATGAAATGTATTGCCCAGCAACATTATATTTTTCAGTACTAAGTTATGCTTGTCTAATGGTGACTTCTGAACATGGTCTCGTATACAGTAACATACATTATACTCTCACCATAGTGATAAAACATACTGGTGTTAATTGAGCAGGTAGACTGGTTTTGTATGTATTAGCTTGTTAAGCAAGAACAAGAAGGAAGCAATATAAGCACAGTCTCTAGCATCCCATGATTCATCAGGTGACTGCCATATACATACATGTATTATTATATATGAAGCAGAACAAGATCAGATCTGCTAGTCTATGACGTAAGTGCTTGCTGTTAACAGTTGGACATGCTTTGTGGGCTATGCCAAAAAAAGTCAAACTACCCAAAATATAACAAAAAAACTTCTACATTTTAAATATAATTGGTTTAGTACCAGCCCATTGTAAGTAATTGAAAGGTTATTTCAACTGACTGTAAAAAAATCTTTACCTTTGGCTCATTTGGTTGCAATGTCAACTTGAATTAAGACAAAACAAATAAACTGCAGTATTAAATATATATATATGGTAGGATAACAGATGTAAAGTAACATATTCAGAAAATCTGTTTGTGTCTGCATGCATCCAGGCACTTTCAGGCTCAAAATCCATTTGTGTCTGCAGGCATCCAGGCACTCAAACTAAAAATTATTTCATGCCTGCATGTATCCAGGCACTCAGGCTCTATATCATTTACATCTGCATTCATCCAGGCACTCTCAGGTTCAAAATCCTATTGTGTCTGAATTTATCATGGCATAAAATCCTTTAGTGTCCACATGCATCCAGGCACCCTCAGGCTCAGAATCCTTGAAAACTGATTTGCAATTATGCATATGAACCCTAAATCCACATTCTATATACACAATAGTGTAATGAATTTCATACTGTATACAAATAGTGTAATGAATTTCATACTGTATAAAAAATAGTATAATGAATTCATGCTGTATAAAATAGTATAATGAATTTCATACTGTATAAAAATAGTATAATGAATTTCATACTGTATAAAAAAATAGTGCAATGAATTTCATACTATATAAAAAATAGTGCAATGAATTTCATACTTGTATTGATATACAAAGCCTAGGAATTAAATGTGATAAATAAAATTTCATACAGTTGTTATAAGTTACAGTGAACATAAGATTTTATATCCTTATATGGAAAAAAGCAGTTTTTTAACTGTGAAAAGAATTAGAATTGTAAACATATCTTTAAAATATTGGTAATTTTATACTGGATGAAGCAAACGTTAACACCTTATATTTTAACTGTAAGTAGAATCAACTGAGTTACAAAATTTGAACAACACCATGCATAATTAGTTTAGAATATTTTTGTTCATACATACATTGCTTGTGAATAGTTAAATGTTATAATGAAACTGGATCAAGTTGAAAATATGAATAAATAAAAATTGTTTTAAAATAAAACAAACTCATGCAGTTACTTCAATAGAATATACATTATTCTGGAATTTAGTCCTGTACCGAGTATTTTACAAAAATGAATATCATAAATTAACCTAAATTTATAAGGTACTTGCATTCTTTAATTTCCGAAATTAAAGCAGTTTTTAGACATAATGAAGAAAATTCCATTCTTGGCAGGGACTATAATTATGCAGTTAACATGCTTTCATGACAATATGGAGACATGCAAGGTGCTCTAAATTTTTAAAAGATTTTAACTGAGATTTGTTTAGTAACACCCCATTGTAAGTAATTGAAAGGTTATGAGAATCTGCCATAAAATCACAGCAGATTTTGCTGTTTGGGGGCTGTTTTTACCTTTGTCTGTTGTGGTTGAAATGTCAGCTTAAATAAACAGCCATAATTAAATATCAACATGGTAGGAAAATAGATATAAAGAAACACATTCAGGTAATTATTTTGTGTCTGCATGCATCCCGGCACTATCAGACTCAAATTTCTTTTGGATCTGCGTGCATCCAGTCACTTCAGATTCTAAGTCCTTTTATGTATGCATACATCATGACACTCTCAGGTTAAAATTCCTTTTGTTTCTTCATGCATCCAGGCACTCTCAGACTAAAAATCCTTCTGTGTCTACATGCATCAAGGCACCCACAGACTAAAAATCCTTTTGTGTCTGCATGCATCCAGGCACTGTCAGACTCAAAATTCTTTTGTATCTGCATGTGTCCAGACACTTTAGATTCTAAGTCCTTTTGTGTATGCATGCATCAAGGTACTCTCAGGTTCAAAACCCTGTTGTGTCTGCATGCATTAAGGTACTCTCAGATTCAAAACCCTGTTGTTTCTGCATGCATCCAGGCACTCTCAGGTTCAAAACCCATGCTGCTTCACTTATGATTTATACCTATGAATATTGATTCCATATACTGAATATATTTACAATGTATTGAATTTCAAACTTGTATTAATATACAAAACCTATCAAGTAAATGTAATACATACAATTTCATACAGTTGCTACAGGTTAAACTAAACATAAGATTTTACATCCTTATATGGAAAAAAACAGCAGCCTTTACATTGAGAAAAAAAAATCTGATTTTCTAAGCATAACATCAAGCACCTAGATGAAGCAGATGCTAATACTGTATTCTGTATATGAAAGTAGAATCAACAGAATTACTAAACTGGAAAAACATGAATGATAAATTTAGAATATTCCTTCATAAGTACAGGGTACTTAGACCACAGTCACCTGTACCATTTAAAAAGTTAAATGATATATCAAATAGGACAAAGCTGAAAATAAAAATAAATGAAAAATTATTTTCAAATAAAATGAATTCATGCAGTTACTCTGATTTTTCTCATGTCCCTTAGCATTTTGTAACATCCTGTTGTTACGTGTAGGCTCGTACAAAAGTAACAAATTAAAAGAGTGAAGTCAACAAGCTTTGTAAATTTTAACAAAATAATTTATTTCCCTAGAAAACAAGATAAAAATATGAAATAGGACTTATGGTTTGTGAATATAATCCAAAAATTACTCCTAGAATTGAAAAATATAAGTCCTATCACTAAACAGTTCTAATTGAATCCAAGTTCGAGTCTCAGTGAAGTTCCAATATGGAAGGCGATGACATCAGATGAGGTCATTGTACTGATGGCAACAGTTCCTCATTGAATCACAATTTATAATGTTCCAGAATTTTATAAAGAAGAGCACTTGTGTTTTTTCCAGAGAATATAAATTATTAAATCCACAAATTAGAAGAAGTCTAAATCTACTGGCATCAACATAAAACAAACACCTTGAGCTCTAAAGGTGAAGAATACGGCTAAATAAATCTACTAGGAAATGTCTGTTTTAACCCACGATTTTAGATCACGTAGTGGCTCACGTGACGGGGCTACGTGATCACTAATTTAAACAGCGCAGTAAAAAAAAATGCCATATTGCACGTAGCCTATAATAGCCCTATATAAGAATCAGATTCTCACGCTGGAAATAAAGAAAAAGAAAGTTTGTTTACAACTTAGCTAACACATGGGCTGAACATGACCTTGGTAATAGCCAATCGTTTTTATTCAATGTTTACAAATGTCTCAACCAAGGTGAGCTAAAAAGAGTGATAATGTAATACCTATTACGTTCTAATCAGGTCAAAACAGAGAAGTGAATTTTCTGAAAAAATATTCAAATCCAATGAAAATTATCATTACAATAAAATGTAATGAAACAAAATTAAAATAAAAAAGAATTTAAAACTAACACACAAGTAATTAAATTACATATACATAACACTATCACCAAATTTGCACCTGTACATGATTAACATGCACTAAAGATCTTTTTGTCATTACCTGCAGCTGAAGCACAGATTTTGAAAAAGCATCACATTAAATATGTTTGACTTGGCCAGTAATACAAAGAAAGATGCCAAAACACCAGGAGATTAAATATCTCTTTAACATGGCCAGTAATGCAAACACAGATGCTGAGACACCATGAAATTAAATATCTCTTGGACATGGCCAGTAATACAAACACAGATGCTGTATTTCCATATTAAATATCTCTTTGACATAGCCAGTAATACAAACACATGATGCTGAAACACCATATTAAATATCTCTTTGACACGGCCAGTAATACAAACACAGATGCTGACACACCACCTAAAATTACTCTTGGACATGGCCAGTAATACAACCACAAATGCTGAGACGCCATCTTAAATACCTCTTTGACATGGCCAGTAATACAAACACAGATGCTGTAACTCCATATTAAATACCTCTTTGACATGGCCAGTAATACAAACACAGATGCTGTAACTCCATATTAAATACCTCTTTGACATGGCCAGTAATACAAAAACAGATGCTGTAACTCCATATTAAATACCTCTTTGACATGGCCAGTAATACAAACACAGATGCTGTAATTCCATATTAAATACCTCTTTGACATGGCCAGTAATACAAACACATGATGCTGAAACACCATATTAAATATCTCTTTGACATGGCCAGTAATACAAACACAGATGCTGAAACACCATGAAATTAAATACCTCTTTGACATGGTCAGTAACACAAACACAGATGCTGAAACACCAGATTAAATATCTCTTTGACATGGCCAGTAATACCAACACAAATGCTGAAACACCATATTAAATATCTCTTTGATATGGCCAGTAGTACAAACATGGATGCTAAAACACAATGAAATTAAATATCTCTTTGACATGGCCAGTAATATAAAGATGCTGAAACACAATGAAATTAAATATCTCTTTGACATAGCTAGTAATATGAGCACAGATGCTGAAATGCCATATTAAATATCTCTTTGACATGGCCAACAATACAAACAAAGATGCTGAAACACCTTGAGATTAAATATCTCTTGTAACTGCAATTGTTTTAGAATGGACTTTTGCCTCTTCTTAAGGGAGGCAGCCTAGGATGACCTTTTGCACACTCCCAAGGAACTACAGTGATGGTAGACTTGAATGACCCTTTACTCACTTCCAAAGACCCCAAGGTGGCAGCTTAGGATGACCATTTATCCACTCCCATGGGACACCATGGGTGGCAGGAAAGGATGGCCATTTTTCCACTCCCCAAAGACCCCATGGATGGCATTTACTCACTCCAACAGGATCCCAGGAATAGCAGCCTAGGATGACAGTTTACCCACTCCCAAGGGATCCCAGGGTGGCAGCAAAGGATGACCATTTGTCTAGTCCCAAGAGACCCCATTGGTGGCAGCCTAGGATGACACCTCTAATGCAAATGTCTTTACAACAGGAGCAATATAAGTTTAATGAGCTTTTCCCCCATGCTTTATGTCAAGATGAGATACAGACAGATGGCTGAACAGACAGGTGGAATAAGTATAGGGATAAAAAAAAAAATGAGGAACAGGTTGCTGATTACATGGCACTATCTTTTCAGGGTATTGTCATAAAACCCTTATAGTATTTGTGAACAAAGAATAGTGTGTATGCCACAAAAGTGCACAAACTAGTTCACCATCATTGTGCATATGCCTAAAAACTCCACTAATTAGGTCACTGTCACAGTGTGTGTCAAAAAGATCCACTAACTAGGTCATTGCACTAAAAAAAGTCTCAAAATTTTGAAAAGGAGATGAGATGTGAGTTTAATGTAACTAAAACAGATGACTACAGCATGAATGGGACATGTTCTATATTTCACTCCTCTTGAAAATCAGAGAAGATAACAAAATTTTGATTAGATAAAGAAGGTTATAGATGCAATTAAACATGTATGATCAGGACTAAAAATGCAAATTTGTAAATTGTACAATCAAATGTGCAAGAACTAATATTTAGGCACAATGAAAGACAGGAAATATATTTATTACTATCATAATCAAACAGCAAACATCATAGATAGATAGATAGATAGATAGATAGATAGATAGATAGATAGATAGATTTATTTTACGATACAAGGTTGAATTTGAAATTTTGAGATGCCTTGTTTATAAAAATTAGTAATTTTATTCCTTCTCAAATATATATATATATATATATATATATATATATATATATATATATATATATATATATATATATATATGAATACTAAAGATATTCCTTGCTACCACACTGCACAAAAATATCAGTAATGACTGAGGGGAATATTTCAATGAAATCACAGGTAAATACTCTAAACTAGAAATGCTGTATGTGTCAATGCGTCAATTTACTGAGTTTTGATTTTAGCATCATATATGCAACAAGGTGGGGCAAAGTGGGCCAGGTTTTGAACATTTATTGATTTGGCTAATTTCTTTCTCAATCACAACCTATCTTTAATCAATTAAGTACAGAAGGTTGTAGGAGTGGGGAGATTGTTATAGAAGAATTTATTGTCAACTTTAAGCTCAAGTTAATGGAGAACATTGTATTTACATGTCAGTAACTGACACAAAAGACACAAATACAACAGTTCTGTGACAAAGCAACAAAATACTTGTATGTAACAAACCTTTACTATTGCCTTTGTAAACTTGGAACAAGAAAAAAGGAGTCGGTAAGTATTTGAATATTCTAATTATTTCAATACTTAAGGTCTCTTTTATGGGTTGAATTTACTTTAAATGTGAAAAGTTTTAAGGAACATCAATTGATATGAGAAGAATACAAAATAAACTGAAATAAAATTGAACAACACCTTCAGAATGTGAAAACTGCTTACAACATACAATAATTATATCATACAAAAAAGAGCTTCACATTTTTCACATTTTTGTTGATAAAACTTATAAAAAGGTTCATCAGCAAATTCTACCTGCTTTCACATACTCATATCCTAAAACTAGTGATAATTGTTTCTGGAGGTTTCTCTTCTTTCTAAGATTGAAAATCAACTCTACCATCACCACCATACCAAGCAAAAGCTTTGTTACAAACAACAAATGCAGATGAAATGGAACAAATTATTCTCTCAAAAGTAGACATATAGAAGCTTACATTTGTGGCAAAAACAAATGTACCAGAACCAAAATAAGAACTTAGCACAGTAAATGTCAGTCCCTCTGCACCAGTTACATTACTGACAGCAAAGCAAAGTAGTTTTTACTGCATGCACAAGGCTCCATCCTTCACCAAGTTTAGTTCTTTGTTTTCAATTGCAACTCCAGAATGTAAATATATCATTTTGTGTATAAATCAAAACCTGAAGATTTTCTTTATTTATAATGTTAAGCTCAATAAAGATTTTGAATCAGATGTAGCCTGCTCATCTTATCCTGTTCCTATATGTTAAATTCAGAGTTACTTCCCTTGCTAGCAGGATTTGCTCTCCCATGGGTAGCTACATTCCTTGCCATACATAATGTATAAAATGGTGTAATATATACTCTTTCTATTTTCAAAATAATTTAGAACATGTGTATCAGATAGCAAAGCAATACATATATCAATTTTAAAAAATCCAATGCTCACACTATTGATCAAAAGCTCATGATTTTCCATGCTGAGACTTTGCAGTCATACTAACAAGTAAACTGGAATGGATGGAATGAATGACTAACAGAATGATATCAAGATTCCACAATTACACTGGAAGGGAGGGCATAGCAGCACTCTATTATTGGGAGGAGCATTTTAGCACAGAAATTGATTTGTCCTCAGAGGGAGATGCAATGTGGTTACAAACCACCTGTGTATGACAGACCTACCCAAGGGGTACAACTCTTGCCAGGATTTCATGAAACCATGTGAAAACAAACACTATTTAGTGCTTTGTAAAACAGAAACACATCTACATATTCCAAGACCATGCTAATGTAACAACACCCATAATAGTGGCATGCACCAATGACTTGATAATGATAGAAATTAAGGATTTGTGGGTACCTGAAGAGAAGGTACATTTTGTGACTGAAAGTTGAAAACAAATCATAAAATATTTCTCAGGTGATGACTTCACAGTGATAAATGAATTAGATTGATTTCAAGCATACATAAATATACATACTGCTAACCCTTAAAAATGTAGCTTAAGTACTTTTATTTTAAAAATATAAAAATAATAGTGATAATTTGATAATTATAATGTAAAAATCTTTGAAAAAGCTGACATTGCAAGTACTGTACTGTTGGAATGTTTGCTTGGATCTTTTTTTTGCCTTTATTACAATCATTACATTATTCATAATAAACAGTCTTTAATGCAGTCACAAGAGGTTTGACTGTATATGACTTTTTCTTTTTATACACTGTATTGTGAAAGTAATCGATATTCTTTTCTTTTTCTACTACTGTCTTGTGAAAGTAATCGATAATCTGTCCACTTACTCTGCCCAAAGCATTGCTGCTGATAAAGTTTGTCCAGGTGGGAATATCCCCTGTCTTCTTCTTCTGGGGTGGGGCTTTGGAGCCTCCTATATCCCTGCAAACGGATATATTTATTGATTAATTCCTCTTTAAAGAAAGTTTGGGGAACTATTATAGGATATCATCTGTATGGACAATGTAATGGAATATCATTATTATTGGGAACTCTATGGGATATTACCAGCATTTTGAACTATATGGGATATCACCAGCATGGGAATTTATATGGGATATCACTAGTATGGAGAACTATATGGGATATTACCAGCATGGAGAAATATATTCGATATTACCAGTATGGGAAACAACATGGGATATCACCAGAATGGGGAACAATATGGGATATCACCAGTATGAGGAACCCTATGGAATATTACCAGTATGTGGAACTATATGGGATATTACCAGTTTGGGGAACAATATGGATATTACCAGTACTATATGGGATATTACCACTAGGGAACTACATGGGACATTACCAGTATTGGAACAATATGGGATAATACCAGTATGGGGAACTATATGGGATATTAACAGTATGGAGAACTATATGGGATATCACCAGTATGGAGAACTAAATGGGATATTACCTATATGGGGAACAATAAGGGATATCACCATTATAGGGAACTATATGGATATCACCAGTATGGACAACTAAATGGGATATTACCTATATGGGGAACAATAAGGGATATCACCAGTATAGGGAACTATATGGATATTACCAGTATGGAGAACTATATTTGATATTACCAGTATGGGGAACAATAGGAGATATCACCAGAATGGGGAACAATATGGGATATCACCAGTATGGGGAACTAAATGGGATATTACCTATATGGGGAACAAAAAAGGGTATCACCAGTATGGGGAACAATATGGGATGTCACCAGTATGGGGAACTATAAGGGATATTACTAGTATTGGGAACTATATGGAATATCATTAGTATGGGGAGCAATATGTGTTGTTACCAGTATGGGAACAATATGGGATATCACTAGTGTATATATGTGAAATGCTATACAACTCGTATATCATTTATGAACAAATACTTCAAACCTGAGTTTTATGAATTGGATTTTTTGCAGATGTAAACAATGATCTTAGATGTTTTAGTAATTTTACAAGGAAGGTGAATAGAAGAATTACTAAGATAAGTTTGCATGCATTTTTCCTTTAAATGCCTATTCAGCTGAGTGAGTGTATGATGATCAAATAGATGACATCAATCAAATGGTGAATTGACTGACTGATTTAAAAAATGATGAAACGGTAGTGGGCATGAAGTCCAATAGTTCAATTTTACAGTCTTCAGCATTGTTTTGAAAAGGTGCATTAACAAGAACATTATAAGTGACTGACATAGCGCTACATACGTGAGACTCCAGGAAGACGTAATTGGCATCATGGCTGAGGGTGGATCTGTGCTCATGGCATCCAAAATCCAGTGTAATACACACAGCTGCCGGAACAAAGCATCCCTGCAATGGACAGCAACACAGTGTTTTGTACTGATCCATGTATCAAACACAGCTAGATTTGTTCATGAGCAGAGCGTGCTAGATACTTAGCACTTCAATAGCATGCTAGACACTTAGCACTTCAGTAGCATGCAAGATACTTAGTACTACAGTAGCATGCTAGACACTTAGCACTTCAGTAGCATGCTAGATACTTAGTACTACAGTAGCATGCTAGACACTTAGCACTTCAGTAGCATGCTAGACACTTAGCACTTCAGTAGCATGCTAGACACTTAGCACTTCAGTGGCATGCTAGACACTTAGCACTTCAGTAGCATGCTAGATACTTAGCACTTCAGTAGCATGCTAGACACTTAGCACTTCAGTAGCATGCTAGATACTTAGTACTTAAGTAGCATGCTAGACACATAGCACTTCAGTAGCATGTTAGATACTTAGCACTTCAGTAGCATGCTAGACACATAGCACTTCAGTAGCATACTAGACACTTAGAACTTCAGTAGCATGCTAGACACATATCACTTCAGTAGCATGCTAGATACTTAGTACTTAAGTAGCATGCTAGACACTTAGCACTTCAGTAGCATGCTAGACACTTAGCACTTCAGTAGCATGCTAGATACTTAGCACTTCAGAAACATGCAAGACACTTAACATTTCAGTAGCATGCCAGATACTTAACACTTCAGTAGCATACTAGACACTTAGCACTTCAGTAGCATGCTAGACACTTAGCATTTCAGTATCATGCTAGATATTTAACACATCAGAAGCATGCTAGATATTTAACACATCAGAAGCATGCTAGACACTTAACACTTCAGAAGCATGCTAGACATTTAGCACTTCAGTAGCATGCTAGACATTTAACACTTCAGTAGCATGCTATATTCATAAATAAACCATGGAAAGTAGGTCAAAATAACTCAATTATGAATTGCAAGACATCACTATCCAGTGTGATTCCAACAGTTGCATTGAAATAAGAGTCGACAGAAGACAAATGGCTGATGAGAGTAAATCATCCATTCAACAACCTTCTTTAGAAGATTATGATTTCTCTACAGGTAGATTAAGTTAAATAATAACTGTGGTTCTAAAATTTAACACTGATACAGTTAAACAACAGTCTTCCTCAATCCGGATTGTTATATGCTATACACCTAAAATGATGTCAAACACCTTCGGGTGAAAATTATTGATTGTGATAGACTTTTAGTGGTGGTCAGGTACTAAACTGGGTCAAGAAGAGAGGACATCAGGTCTCATAACAAATAAATGGGTGGTACAAAATTGATTCAACACATGCAGCTTTCATTGTAGCCACACAACATGTGACATAAAATCCAGTTTGTACTGGCTCACACTTCTGGCTTGACCTTATCAATAAATGTCAATGTACTTTAACATTAATTCTGCCATATAACTATTTCTTCATGGGGGGAGGGGAGGGTGTTTAATAACCTTCCAAAGAATACAGATATATGAGGATGAAAATAAATAATCGCCATTTAAAGGAATGCGTAAACACTTTTAAAAATGACACCAATTTCTGTGTTATGTATACCTATATTTCTTGTAACTTTTGGTACATGACTGTTTATTATGTGTAATTTCCATGACTTGAAACTGTAATGATCAAGATGCCTAAATAGCTAGTTTTTGTACATGGGTATAAAATTCTATTTTAAAACATGAAGAGTGTAGATTGCATAGGATCTATAAATATGTATTTATGTAGGTGCTTATAATCATTAATAATAATATTAATAACAAAACATGTTTACCAGTTTGGGGTTTTTTCCCACAGGATACGTCTAACAAATTGTTTCATAGAAGAATTAAATTATTTTCCTTTGGATGGGTTAGGTCCAGTGGGTTCTTTTACATTGTGGGATATTTGCAAAATATCACGTAGCAAGTAGGAGCAAAATGCATTTTCACCCCTTATCGTTGTATATAAGTAAGCGGAGCAGGGCAATATTTTTTCATTCTTATATTTCCTATGTTCTTGTTGTAACATCAGTCTGCAGATGTATTTAATGTTGTATTTAGATATTATTTGAGAGGACATATTTTTTGGATTATTCATTGGAATTACAAAGTGCTCATTCGACTAAAATATTATTCTGGGACTTGAATAAAACTTTTTTAGGATTATTTTGGATTCAATTGATAATACTGTAACTTCCTGTTAAATTATCATTTTATAACTTTGACAATTTAATTATTCAAGTTTTACAAAACTAGTTGGTTCTGCTTCTTCCTGTTACTTGGTTTATGACCATAGTTGGAACAACTAACATAGTCAGAACTGAATGTCTATATGACTTGTATGACTTGCACTTTAATAGAGTAGCTGGCTTCTAAGTACAATGATTGAGTTCTAAGTACCTTGCTAGACTGAATAAACAACAGATTTCTGTAAGAACCTTTCTAGATTGAATATACAGCAGACTGCTCTAAATACAAGTTTCTAGATTGCATAAACAACCGACTGCTCTAAGTACCTTTCCAGATTGAATAAACAACAGACTGCTCTAAGCACCTGTCTAGACTAAATAAACAACAGACTTTTCACTCATATCTTTCCTGCAATCAAAGGCATATAGTAATAGCTCTATATGTATAAGAAATTTCACAGAGGTAAGAAATAAGAGAATGTATGATATATATTCAGGCTATTCAAACAAGAATACAAAAATATACCTAGAGATATCCTCGGGTAATCTGTAACCTTCTCGACTATAAATACTAGTGTGCTGAGGGGTATAGGGCCGAGGTGTCTGAGTTTTCTTCTTTCGCATACTTCCTGGCCGAGAGATAGCAGATGTTGCTCGGGAAGCCAGCATGGCAGACTGTGTTTTCCTCCATTCCTCCTCATCCTCTGCTAGTGCCATCCTAAAACAACAAAATCAGTCAATGTCACAAAAATAAGATGAAATGAAGTTTTCATTGACTTTCACTTACTAAATTATTGTTCTACATTGGACAAATAATTGAAATGAAAGAAAAACTTAAAAATCACAAATTGAATATTCCACTTGGCCCTGACAATATAGAATAGAGAACATGTAATAACTGTTCCAAGTCTGGTTATCTTCATAAAATATGATATTTGTCCACTCAGTATTTATCAGTGATAATCCTTTCAACTATATATATATATATATATATATATATATATATATATATATATATATATATATATATATATATAATGTGTGTTATAACTCATAAGAAAGAATGCTTTTTTATATGTTTAAATGCTTGGCCAAGCAACAAAATGATGGTGTATCAAAAGTGAAAGTATTATAAATTTTGTGTGGTAAACTTTGTATGGTCCTAATAAAACTTTTTATACCTTTTGTATCATGGATTGTATGAGGAGAAAACCAGTGCAAATGGTGACAACCATGCATAAATCAGGATACTGACAGAGGACAATTCTAGCTATTGATAATGTACTAGTACCAACAGGTATGTTTTGATACATAGCAATCTAGGCCCCAGACCCTGCATGTATTGTCACATGGCAATCCAGGCAGCACACTTCTGCATGTTTTATCACATGGCAATCCAGATCTCACCCCACCCCCTGCATGTATTGTCACCTGGCAATCCAGGCTGCACACCCCTGCATGTTTTGTCACATGGCAATCCAAACCACACCCTCTGACATGTTTTATCACAAGGCAATCCAGGCCTCACAACTCCTGCATGTTTTGTCACATGGCAATCCAGGTCTATCACACCCCCTGCATGTTTGTCACATGGCAATCTAGGCCTCACAACCCCTGCATGTTTTGTCACATGGCAATCCAGGCCTCACCCCCCCACATGTTTTGTCACATGGCAATCCAGGCCCAGCACTCCCATATATCTTGTCACATGGCAATATAGGTCTGGCACTCCATGTGGCAAAAGTAAAGTGTATGTGCTCACTCCCGTGTTTACTGGACTCTTCAAAGAAACTATTACATTGCAAAATAATTCCTTAAACCATTGATGATTTTTGTAAACATTAGGTTCACTGTAAATTTAAGTGTTATAGAATTAAGAAAGGGCTGTATAGAAATACATTCGAATTTGGAGAATGGAGACCTTTGTGGAATATCTTTAAAATGAAGTGTCAAGAATGCAAATTTCTATGACCCAAAGCCATCTAATATTTAACGTCCCTGCTGCCTTAAAACAAACAAACAAACTTTAAAAAATGCTCAGTGCACTGGACTGGAAGCTATACAACATATAAGACTATAATGCTGAGTATGAGAAGTCACTCTCATAAAACACACAATAGAGGAAGCACAAATATATTCTTTCATGAAGATACAACTCAATGCTCAGTCTCAAATAACTTTCTGTGGGGAATACAATCCAATGCTCAGTCTAGAATGATTTTCTGTGGGAATACAATCCAATGCTCAGTCTAAAATGTCTTTTTATGGGGAATGCAATCCAATGCTCAGTCAAAAATGTCTTTGTATGGGGTATACAATCCAATGCTCAGTCTAAAATGTCTTTCTGTGGGAAATACAATCCAATGCTCAGTCTAAAATGTCCTTCTGTGGGAAATACAATCCAATGCTCAGTCTAAAATGTCTTTCTGTGGGAATACAATCCAATGCTCAGTCTAAAATGTCTTTTTGTGGGGAATTCAATCCAATGCTCAGTCTAAAATATCTTTTGTGGGAAATGCAGTCTAATGCTCAGTCTAAAGTGTCTTTTTGCGGGGAGTTCAATCCAATGCTCAGTCTAAAATATCTTTTGTGGGAAATGCAGTCTAATGCTCAGTCTAAAGTGTCTTTTTGTGGGGAATACAGTGTAATGCTCAGTCTAAAGTCTATATATTCCTGCTGCATCCAAAGAATAAAGAAAATTAAAACAAACTCCAAAAGTCTTTAAAATAACTGATTAATCCTCCAAAATTAATTTAGATGGGACAGAAAAATCTAGTCAGGCCATCTACATTGTGCAAAGAAATATACAAAATAAATTTTGCATGCATAGGTCCAGCAGTTCCTTTCTGATTATTGCCAAGAAAGGTTTCACACACAAAAAAGAACAGATCATGACCGAAAGACATAAAATGCCAAATGTGCTGAAATGTCCTGGAATCTAATTTTAGAAAGTTGTATTTCTAATGAAATGAAATTTCATCTGTATAATTATCAAGTTTTTTTGTTCAGTACTTTTCCTGTAATAAGCCCATTACCTTCCTTGTAAAACATTTTAATAGACAATCTGTGTTACACATGGGACATGCATGGTTAAACTAAAACTGAGAATCAACACCTAGAAGTTGAAATAAGTGCCCAGTGAGTACTGTCACAAACCCGGTGTGAGTGTATTTAAAAGCAGCAAAAACTGAAGTAATTACCAAGTTTGCCTTTGATCATTTGAACTATTTGCACTATTCTGTACCATTTAAACAAGGCCACAAATAATGTGTACAGTTAGCATGGATAAAGCTTTCAATGTCTGAATATTATTAAGGAAAGAAACAATTTGTTTTAAAAAGCCCATTTTTTAAAGTAGCTGTAACGATAACTTGTCCTAAGCTTTCACCACTGTCATGCAATTTGTACACCCAACTTATCGTACATGCTAATCCTCAATACTAGTGTGACAGAGTTGTACTGATGGAATGTACTCAATACTAGTGTGACAGAGTTGTACTGATGGAATGTACTCAATACTATTGTGACAGAGTTGTACTGATGGAATGTACTCGAGATGTGTGTAACAGAATTGTACTGATGGAATGTACTCAATACTAATGTGACAGAGTTGCATTGATGGAATGTACTCAAGATGTGTAATTAAGTGACTTTAAATGTAACACATGGAACAAAGTGACTATGAAAGTAACACATCTCACTAAGTGGCTATGAAAGTAACACATATAACGAAGTGACTATGAAAGAATAAATATAAGTGACTGAAAGCAACACATATCACTAAGTGACTATGAAAGAACCCATTTAACTAAGTAACTATAAAAGTAACACATATCACTATGTGACTATGAAAGTAAAACATATCACTAAGTGACTATGAAAGTAACACATATCTCTAAGTGACCATGAAAGAATACATAGTAACCATCTACAAGAGCACTATGAATGGCACATTATATGCCTCCTTGTGTTTAATGGTTCTCTATGATGATAAGTGAAATGTGCCAAAACCACTTTTCTTCTTGTAGTTACAGTAACTTTGACCTTTGACCTTTTCAACCTAGAACTGATAGGCTTCTTCTTTACTTCTAGTGAATGCCAGCCACAAAGTCGGGTCCAAATCTATGATGTAAAACTCATGTTATTGTGCAAAAATCATTTTTCTTCTTTCAGTCACAGTAACCCAAAATCAATAAGCTTCTTCCTTACTTTAAATGCATGCCATTGGCAATGTTTGGTAACTGAAGATGCTGAAAACTCAAGTTATTGTGTGGAAAGCAATTTTCTTCTTCCTACTCACAGTGACCTTGACTTTTGAACTTTTGACCCAAAAATTGATAGGATTCTTCCTAAGTCTAAGTGCAAGTCATTCACAATGCTTGGTAACTGTATATGGTAGAAAACTTGAGTTATTCTACAAAAACCATTTTCTTCTTCCAATCAGAGTGACCTTAATCATTGACCTTTTCATCCCAGTATTGAGAGAGTTCTTCCTCACCTCAAGTGCTAGCCATTAAAAAAAAAGTCTGGAAACTGTAGATAGTGGATATATTGGAAAACTTGGGTTGTTTTGCACAGATTTTCTTTTTTCAGTCACAGTGACCCTGACCTTTGAGATTTTGACCTTGATATCAACAGGCTTCTTTCATACCCAAAGTAACTGCTATCCACAAAGTTTGGTCACTGGATGGAGTAGAATTCAATTTATTGTGCATAAACCATTTTTCTTCTTTCTGTCTGTGACCTTGACAGTCGAGCTTTTGACCCTGAAATTGATAGGGTTCTTCCATACCATGAGCACAAGCCATCAACAGCAATTGGTAATTGAAAATAGTGGAAAACTTTTTATTGTGCAGAAACAAAATTGGCAATAAAATGGACAGACAGATATCATAACATAATACCGCATTATGGCAGGCATATAAAACACCAGACAATGTGCAGGTTGTTTCCATCACCACTGCAATTATCTTCGATTGCATACCATTAAACTTATTACCTTACATGAGATGATGTCTTCCTATATAAAATTATACAATACATTACAATTCTAAACACATGCCAACCAAAGAAATCTTATCTTTCATTTGCTTCAGGAAACATTTTTTGATTATCATCTAATCTGAACTTATACTTTCATGATTTCCAACTTTCAAGTTAATAGATCATTTGTTTAGAAAACATTCAGGTTAAAAGTGTATCATACGGGATAATGAAATGAAATAGTGAATTGCAATATCTGATCTACATATTTATTACATGCCCACTTAATCTACATGCTTAATGTGGCATTGATACAAGATGTATTCAATATGTATAATCATATCACACCCTCAGATCCCAATTACTTATTAGAGGAATTCTTTAATGTCCGCGTAAAAATATTTTTTGATGCAATAAAACTATAATAAATCCAAAATAGTTCTCAATTTCATTCATACAGTAATACCCAAAAAATATTTAGAAAGCATAAAAGAGATAATAATAAATACAAAACCACATTCGTGTTTTGTTCAGAGTCAGCAGAAAGAACATGTTTGATACAGGTTATGAATATGGCTTGGCCTAATGGCCACAATGAATCCATACTAAACTCATTCCTTCCACAAACTCAGAACAAAACACATACACAATTTTATACAATTACAACTCTGAACAACCTGTTAATAAAACACTTTTATACTGGTGTATCACATTACTAAAATTAATACTGCTTGGATTGACAGAACTGCATTGATAATTGGTAAGATGAACTTCAGCCTGTGTACCCTGTAAAGAAAATGGTCTCTTCCAAAGAAGCTCAACCTTGAACTACTTAAAGTTTCATGCTCAATATAAAAATGGACAATGAGTAATGTCAAATACACTCCATGTGCTACAAATATGTCTGATTACAATTAAAGAATTGTTCATTTATAAATACTTAATACATTATAATATGAAATAAAATGGATTCTTTGCAGATTTTGTCTTTAGTGGGTTCTGTAGTTATTGGTTTATAAATGTGCAACACACTGCACAGTGTACACACATCTATAATTACACAAAAATGCTGTTTGCAGTTGTGATAACTGTACAGTATACACACATTGGCAATTACACAAAATGCTGTGTGCAGTGGTGCTAACTGTACAGTATACACATATCGACAATTACACAATATGATATTTGCAGTGGTGCTAACTGCACAATGTACACACATCTACAATTACACATATCCTGTCTGCAGTGGTGTCAACTGTGCAGTGTACACACAACTACAATTACACAAAATGCTGTTTGCCATGGTGCAAACTGCACAGTGTGCACACATCTATAAGTGCAAAATATGCTGTCTGAAGTGGTGCAAAAATGCAGCATACATTCTTTGCTATTATTTGCAGTGGTGCAAAATTGCACAGTGTGCACTGATGTACAGTTGCATAATGCGCTCTTTTGCAGCTGATTATAAGCAAACACATTAAACTGCACATTTATAAAAGCATGACAGTTGGATACAAACCCTGTGAATGTGACAATGGCAAAATCCCTCTCCGGACTGCTATCTGTTGAGGCATTATCATCATTCTCAATGCCCAATTCCTCATCCGTATCAGGGCCAGAGGTCATGAGACTGGTGAGAAATGTGTTCTGTGGGGCAGGCACCAGATAACTAGCAAGGCAAGCAATATAGTGACAAAGTCAACATACAACACACTCAAGTTACAGTGGCAGCAACAGCAGCAACAGCAAAACAGTGTGTAACTACATGGATGATTTAAGTAGAAACAAATCACTGAAGAGTGGTAGTATATAGTAAACCAAGAAACTTCTACAAATATTTTTCTTACACACTTAAAATGAACCACTGGATATCCATATAGTTTCTTTGCTTAAGCATTAATTTCAGTTAAATGGAGAGTGAATACTTCAGATTTTTTTTAACGTTCTGGACTACAATTAGTAATTTGCAAATTTTGAAACTATCTTTTTTACAAGTTTAAGATCATTACATTCCCCCTATTATACCCAGCTGCAAGAGGCTGAGGGGTGGGAAGGTCATCTATTACACCCACCAATAAGTTGTCAGGACTGAGTCAAAGATGAGTTATGCAAAATTTTTAAACTTATAATGACATTTGAAACTATTTTCCAATCCAACTTTAAATATACAGTTAAAGCAGAAAGTGGCATCATATATGTGTGATGGATGCTGAATTATGTCCCTGGGTTACTGTTACAAACATTTGTGGCTTTGAAAGATGGCTTTTATCACTTGCATTTTATGAATTAATTGCATATTTACTCTTGAAAAATTAATCTGTGTGCAAAGTAATGGCCGCAAGAAACGTTAAATTGATGTTTGAGTCTTAACTCCATCAAAAAATGGTGTCTTAGTCTAAACGATAAAGATTGCTTTTAAAAAAGTTTTCAATTTTCAGGATGACTATACTGGAACAAAATCCCAAAGGAAATTAAATACAGCATGAATAGAATGCATTTAATTATAACCTACTTCAATGGATGAAAAGTGGAACCTGTTTGAGTTGACAAATACATTACAACTTAAAGTATAATTTCACTAACCTTCCATTGTTATCTCACTACTTTTTGTACTGTATATACACAATGTACCTAGGTGGAGCATGTTCATTTAAATTTTCTGTTTATTATGTCCATATATAAATATAGCTTATTATCAATGATGTGTGTGTGTGTGTGTGTGTGTGTGTGTGTGTGTGTGTGTGTGTGTGTGTGTGTGTGTGTGTGTGTGTGTGTGTGTGTGTGTGTTGGTATTGGTATGTGTGTTGGTGTGTGTGTGTGTGTGTGTGTGTGTGTGTGTGTGTTTTGAAAGTAAATATGCATATAATAGAGGGCCATCAGGAGGATAAGTTCCATGCAACTAATTGTGTCACCCTCTTTAAATACAGTTTTCATTATCATTATTATTATTATTATTATTGTTATTATATATATCTAAAGAAATGAAATAAAAATATAATGCAGTTATTGTATTATATCATAAAATCAATCAGACTTTAAAAAATTTGATTAGATATGGATTGACTATTATTTGGTAATATTTCATAACTTATTCTAAGGGATTTCCATATATATATATATATATATATATATATATATATATATATATATATATATATATATATTATCATTAAAACTGTTTAATCTGAAGATTTTCCACTGATGATAAATGCTACTACAGGACAGTCTACACATCTCACTATAATAATGGGAAACATAACAATAATGACAAGTGATGACAGATTAATTTTGCATTCTAACAGTTCAGTGAACAATGATGGATTTGGTGTCAGAATGCATGTCCAAAAGTTTACCACCAAATTTACAACTGAGATCCAGAATATGTTGTAACAAAAGCTCACTTTCAACATTGATGAGAGTGAGAATCTCTGAATATAAGCTTGATTACATCATGACATAAGCTTGATTACATCATGACATAAGCTTGATTACATCATGACATAGCAACTGTACCAGAAGAATATACAGCATGTCATGAGAAGCAAGTTCAAACATGGGCACCTCTAGTTATTATTGACATTTGGGGGAAATCAGTCATTGTTACATGCACTTGATTGAATCATGTCTTAGAATGTTCAGCAAATTCTTAGGTACTATGACAATACAAATCTGAAAATGTATTGAGAATAGGAAGACTTCTAAACTCCAATGGTGAATGGTTCATAACTTGTTTTCTTTAAAATGACAGTTTGATTCTTTCAATTTTCAGGTCAATATTTTTTAACTACCTCTCTGAACTGGTCAATTTCGCATTGAAAAAGTGCTCAAACATCTGCATATTCCTATAAATTAAAAATTATAGTTAAGGAATTCTGTTCTATATTTAAATGATTACCATTTTGAAAATAACTGTATCATTTGTTTCAGACAACTAGTGAATTTTGTAAAATGAGAACTTATTAATAGCTGCACATACTGTTGTACATCTATCAGTAAAGGGAGGAAACTACCTGCTGAGATCTGCTTCCTGATCCAAGTCATCATCTGTACCCTCCTCTCCATCACTCTCCAGCTTTGGAGGCTGCCACTCATTTCGTGCCTGCTCACGTTTCCGCTGATTTTCTACCTCCTGCTGAGCTTTCTGCAACAGTTTGATTGAAATGAATGTTCTACAAGTGCCTCAATTCTTTTCAATTACTTATGTACATTTGTTCAATCTCCCTCCAGTCCTACCACCTCAGTTCTCCTTGCTACTCCTGCTTTGTCCATGTGGGAAATCTCCAACATCAATTTGCACCACAACATGCAATTATAGTTATTACTCAAAGTTACAAGCCTGTTATTCTGAGTGGCATTGTGTGTAAGAGAAGATGTATTTTTATTTGATTCCAGGCACAGTATAAATTGTGACAACTTCTAAAAACCCTTACTGGCTTTACCATTAGATTTTGGATGCCAGAAATAATTATCTCCTCGGACATCCCAAAATATATCCAGACAATTAAAATAATTCCCAAGAAAACTGTCTGAGAAATTGGGCCTGAGGTTGGAGTGGGGCAAGATTCACAGCTATAGTTCTTTTTTTTAACAGGCCATTTATCAATTGCATTGCACTTCAGATAGGTCAAGGCTATTGCTTCCAAACTAGAAAATACATACATTCAAAAACAGCCATTTGTAAATATGGGTGATGTTTGTGATGTCAGTACTGCTGCACATGATGATCTTATTGTGTTTAAAATTTAAAAGGTTTCAACTTAATCAGTAGACTGAATAAAGATGTCAAAGTCTACTGAAGCCTTTGTGCAAATGGCATCTGAGAAATACAGCTTGTGGGGACTGATATGATCAAATCTCCAACATAACAGTAACAGTACCTTGAATCTTTGATGTGCACTGCCATTTTCATACAGGCAGAAGAAATGGCAAATCAGTGTTTGTGCTGTCACATGCCATTGATAAAGTGGTACTGATAAAGTGGCATGTGGTGTATAAACATGATGTGCAAGCATTATTATTGTGAGATCATTATTGCTGTGCAAACCATGATGTGCGAGTATTATTGCACTATAAATATGGTGTGAGCATAACTGCAGTGTAGACATGTGTAGCATTACTGTAGTGTAAACATGTGTGAGCATTACTGCAGTGTAAACATGATGTGTGAGCATTATTGCTGTCTAAACATGATATGTGAGCATTATTGAAATGAAAACATGTGAGCATTATTGCTGTGTAAACATATGAGCATTATTGCTGTGTGAACATTATTTGTGAGTATCATTGCTGTCTAAACATGATGTGTGAATATTATTGCTGTGTAAACATGATGTGCAAACATTATTGCTGTGCCAACATGATGTGTGATGCTGACATATAAAAAAGTTTACTTGTGTTCAGTAAGGTGAATATAAATCATGTTTGAACATCATGGTCATAAATTTTCTCTCTCTCTCTCTCTCTGAAATGTTAAAGAAGACAACAGTTTTAATGATAAATATCTTAGGAATAGCGTCATTTACTTAAATGGAAAATATTTAACTTGTCAGATTTGTATTGCATTAAAAAAATTCCAAATGACAGGTATTTTTACTTGGTAAATGTTATGCAAATTTCAGAATTTAAATGACAGGTAGTTTTACTTGATATGTGTTATGCAAATTTCAGAATTTACTAAGGCAAGATCTTTAATCTGAAAGTTTCTCATTATCTTTAAGACAAATGAGCTAATAAATTCCATGGGCTAATAAATTCCATGTACATTCTACCATTAAAGGTAAGGCACAAACGATGTGACTTCCATGTAATGAGGGCCACCTTGATGAGTCATAACAAAGATTACACTGGGTGTTTGTGTGTTATGGTAGCTTTAACAACTGAAGTCGTATCGCTACGATGTCTGCAGTGTGGACGTTATAGTGATGTCCACAGTGTGGATGTTTATAGTGATGTCTGCAGTGTGGAGTCATATTGCTACGATGTCTGCAGTGTGGAGTCATATCGCTACAATGTCTGCAGTGTGGAGTCATATCACTATGATGTCTGCAGTGTGGACGTTTATAGCAATGTCTGCAGTGTGAATGTTTATAGTGATATCTGCAGTGTGGATATTTATAGCGACATCTGCAGTGTGGATGTTTATAGCAATATCTGCAGTGTGGATGTTTATAGTGATGTCTGCAGTGTGGACGTTTATAGTGATGTCTGCAGTGTGGATGTTTATAGTGATATCTGCAGTGTGGACATTTATAGCAATGTCTAGCACTGGGGCATCATGCTGCAGACATGTAGCATCATGTCCCACTCATTCGCATTATGCGGACACCAGGCCAACCTGTCCTAACATTAACCTCATAATATTGAGGCAGCTGTTAGTATCATTTTTATAAGTCTTTGATATCACATGGCAGAGGTTCAAACACATGACCTCCTGCTTCCGAGGCAGACACTCTAACCACTTAAGCCACCAAAGTAGTCTGAAGATTACACTGGAGGGATTCAAATGATATTTGAATTTCTTAAAATGGCATTTAAAACTAAAGTTTATGTATACCTGTTTTATAAATTTATCATTTCTTTTTTAACAAATGTTGTTTTTTTTCCTAGGAAAGAATAATAACAAAACAGAAGTTCTTACTGCAACCAACACAAACCTATTTGATCAGGTCTATCTATCAATGTCAACCAACCAATAATACCTACAAAGCACACCAACTGAAAATACTTCATTTTCAGACATTTACCACAACATGTTTATGTGTGACTGTCATAAATTAGCTGAAAATTGCAACTACTGACAGTCTTTTAATGGCATCGCACACTGCCAATGTTTTAATTTTTCAAATAAAGTGCAATGTATTAACTTAAATTACCATTCTATTACTGTATGAAAATTGTAACTGATTTTATTCAGTGTTTTGAAAACTGGGGTTAAAAGTCCAAAATCTTACGGTGCATTTAAAAAACTGCTCAGAGAAAAATATTAAAAGTGTCTGATAGCTTAGGGCAAAGGCAGTGCATGTATTCAAATTAGTAGATATACTTCATTCAAAAATGAGTAGTAGGTACACTGCATTGAAAAGTGAGGCAGTTTGCAATAGAAATTTAAATATTGCCACTTTGAAAATTACATTTTTCACTTCTCACCTTTGCCTGTTTTTCCTTCTCGATGAGATCAAACAACCCATGACCAAGGCGTACATTCCGTATCATATTCCTGGAAACATAATGAATCAGTATCAAATTTCTATTGTTATTGCACTCAATACATGGTATTATTGCACTCAATACAAAGAAATATTTCAGTCAATACATAGTAATATTACATGATTCAGCTTCAACTGAGTAGCAGAAGGTACATTTCAGTAGAAACTGGCTGCCTGTTGTAATATGTCAGCAACAGAAGGTACATTTCAATAGAAACTGCCTCTCTGTTGTAACACTTAAGCAACAGAAGGTACATTTCAGTAGAAACTGACCAACTGTGGTAATAACTGAAACTGAGAATACTGAAAAATATAGAAAACTTGTTTTTGAAAGCAAAAACATACCTCTCCTCTCCCAACTGGAACTTGACACAATGAAAGAAAATCTAGCAATTTGAACAAAAACAAAAAGAAACATCAGGAGACTGTAATAAAGTCATTAATTTTAAGGTCAAAATACAACTTTACATTTTTTCACTTAAATGGGTAGGCCATTAAGTAAGAAAGAAATTTCTAGAATCATGATCTGACCAAACTTGACCTTCTTTTGGTTCTGGTAACCTTAAACAGATTCCAAGATCTCTTACTTTTTTCATGGTTGTTCACTTGTGCATAAGATGTCTTGGGAACCATTCTTGGTGACAAATGATGACATCTTTTGATGCTGATAACAGTGTTGAAGGAAACTATACTCACTAAAGCTAAATCTGTCCACAAAATATACACAAATAACCACCCAAATTTGTCAATTATAAACATTTTAGTTTACACTGCAAAGATACAAAAGAAGGGACCCAGAAATGTTGTTCTGTAGCAAGTGACCATTATATGGCAGTGTCTGTTAAGACAGGTTTTTCTGTGGAGGAATTTTGTTGCATGTATCTTGCTTACGTGTATCCCCCTTCGTCACCCATAATATATGTCCATTGCATACAAACCTATCTTACACTAAAGAAGGTAGACTTGTCTTGCATAAATATGTATACCACCAATGCATACCAAGAAAGTCTGTGACCTAACAAGAGGCCCAAGCTGGCCTGAGATTGCTAAAAGAGCCAAACAGTCTGAGACAGAAGGATGCTTCCTGTTAAACTATCAATATTTTACCAAAACAGTTGTTTCCAGGCTTATCTCTTGTTTCTTCATCCACATCAACTTCATCTGTCCAATATTTAAAAGCGTTTTTATGCCAAGATGCTGTCTGTAAAGTTGGTAACATTATGGTAAAATTGTTCATTGTTTTTTCAGTTTTCAGTAATTGTGGTTTTTCATGGTTCATTGGCATCACTTCCATAAATCTGAAAGCCCCTACTGCAATGAAGCATGCCTTCTGCCAAATTTGACCAAATTCTGTTTTTTTTTTAAAGAGTAA
The DNA here is from genome assembly GCA_016617855.1 of Megalonaias nervosa. Lineage (NCBI taxonomy): Eukaryota > Metazoa > Mollusca > Bivalvia > Unionida > Unionidae > Megalonaias > Megalonaias nervosa. The sequence continues at coordinate 37,860 of JAECUM010013233.1, read as the reverse complement.
TTAATAGGTTTTTCTATTTTTAGTAACTGGCCAAATTGGATGGCAGATTTAAGTATCATTTAAAACCTAAAGCTATTAATGACAGGAAGTTTCTATAAAATTTGGTCCAATTCTATTTAGTGTTTTCTGGCAAGAAAATACTTCAAGGTTTATTTATTAATATTATGGTTGTCATATCTGAGGTCAGCTAAAGATCATTTGTACAAACTTGTAAGCTCCAGGATGCTATTAAATTTGCTTCAGTTCTGTTGAGAGGGGTTCTGAGAAATTGGTGTTCGAGACTTTCATAATATTTAATAATGTCGACTATATCTGATGGCTAATTTGGATGGCCATTTGGCATTAATGGTACAAATGTTTCATCCAGGGGAGCTAAAAATTACAAAAATGTAATAAAGTCATCTACATGTACATGCTTACATTCATATCATAATTTGTTTATGGTTTTGCTAAATTGTGCTGAAAGATTATTGTTAACAACAGTACAAGTTCAAAAAATCATTTGTTTGAATAAATGGAAAAATGGTGGTTCGTTTCCTGAATTTTTGTTTAAAGTTTGAATCAAATACATCAATGCCTATTAAACTGTCTACCTCAAGTGATTTTTGTTTAACATTGCTAACATACATTATGTCCAAATAATCTAAGTAGAATAAGTTCAACAATATGTAAAAACTTTTTTTATCACCATCAAAAATTACTGGAAAATCTTACCAGGTCATCTACATGTCAAAAAAAAATATACCTACAAAATTTATTTTGCCTTATACCTCAAGTGAATTTTGCTTAATTTTGTCAACATTATTGTCCCTGACAATTCCCTATTCCAAGTCTCAGCTCAAATAGTTTCAAAAAACTATACAATAATTTTATATCAAAATGGCCCTGGTTTATGATTCTTTGCTTCCAAGAGGAGCATGTTTACTGAGTGGACTGAAGAGTTCCAACTCAAAGGGAGTAGCCTTGTTTCCAAAACAAGCTATATATCAAAATGGGACTGGTTTATAATTCTTTGCTTAATTGTACCTACATTTCTGTCTAATAAGAAAAGTCTGAGCACAAAAACTCAAACGTGTGTAAACAATTTAAAGAATATGGTTAAAGTCATCAGAACATAATCTGGTCTTGGAACCCACTCAAGGAATCTAAATAATGAAGATGGTCTTACTTTGGCTCAATGGTTCTTTAGATAACTTGCAAGTAAATGTGACAGGCTGATGGAAAGATGGAGAACACCAAACCTTTTATGTCTCCTCCCCTTGTGGAAAGGGGTACACATAAATACATACCTTTGTCCATTAAGCTGACATTCTCAACAGAACTCCAAAAATGTTTCATCTTTTTGAATACCATGAAAAATAATCTGACAAGCTGGAGACAATAATTGGTTTACAATAAATTTGTTGATCTGAAGCAAATATAAAAGAATAAATTAACCAAACCATGACAAGAACTTATAATCTGGACCAAAGATTTTCCTTCTAATAAATGATAAAAAACAGAACTTTTTCCTCACTGTGATCATACTGTTTTTGTTTATCATGCTGAGAATGACCTGGGTCAAAACTACACTATGCAGTGAATGACTTGGGTCAAAATTACACTATTTACTAATGTTTATCCTGAGAATGATCTGGGTCAAAGCAATACATTGATGATCATGCAGTGAATGTCCCAGGTCAAAATTACACTCTATACTAATAATCATATTTAAAATAACTTTGGGCAAAACTACACTATACACTAGCGATCATGCTCAGAATGACCTGGGTTGAAATTACACTATGCACTAATGATCATGCAGAGAATGACCTGGATTGATATTACACTATGCACTTATGATCATGCAGAAAATGATCTGGCTTGAAATTACACTATGAACTAATGATCATGCAGAGAATGACCTGGGTTAAAATTACACTATGCACTAATGATCATGCAGAGAATGACCTGGGTTGAAATTACACTATGCAGTAATGATCATGCTGAGAATGACCTGAGTCAAAATTACACTATACTAATAATGATCATGCTTAAAATGATTTAGGGCAAAATTACACAATGCACTTATTATCATGCAGAGAATGACCTAGGTTGAAATTACACTATGCAGTAATGATTATGCTGAAAATGACCTGGTTGAAATTACATTATGCAGCAATGATCATGCCCAGGATGACCCAGGTTTAAATTATGCTATACACTACTGATCATGTTGAGAATGACCTGGGTCAAAATTACAATATGCACTAATGATGATACAGAGAATGACTTGGGTCAAAACTACACTATGTATTAATGATCATGCAGTACATGATCTGGATCAAAATTATACTGTGTACTAATGAGCCTATTCAAGAATTTTTTTTTATAAAGACATGTATATACATGTGTGTGCATTAAATGTTTTCCTGCTGATTGCTTGATAATTAGATTTAATTGCTAAAGCCATCCATCAAATTGTTCCCAATCATGCCATCTGTCTGAAATAATACAGTATTATAACAATGTCCATTGGAAGCATAGAGGGAACTGCCTTATGGAAAGACTGCCTTATTCTGAAGTATATGACATATATTTTATCTACTGTTACGACTCTATCATCTTAAACTAAGTAGCAGAAAAAACCCCAGCAAGTTTAGTAAAATTGAACACATAATTTATTTCCTTAGAATACAAAGTAAAATTTAAAAGAAATTTACAGCATTGTGAATTAAATCCCAAATAATCCCAAAAGTTCTATCACAGGTCCAAAAGTATGGAGTTTTCCAAATGAATTCCAGTGGTGTTCTAAATGAATTTCAATCATGAATATGTTGATATACCAATAGTCTTGACTATGCCAATGTACCAATAGTCTTGATGTATCACAGTAATATAATCCAGAATGTTTTTGAATGAGTCCTCAATAACCCCATAATAGCATTTTAGTTTGAAAATTAATGAGCACTTTGTAATTTCAATCAATAATATGAATACAAAATTCTTCTCAAATCATATCTGAACACAACTAAAAGTGATATTCCACCAAGAATGATATTAAAATAGGAATTAATAATTTTGTTTATCAAAACCTTATATAAAAACCTTACACACAATAAGTTAACCAGAATGTGTATTATTTTCCCATCAAATTTGTATATGTATACAAGGTCACTTCTAGAACCTTCAAAGGTCACAAGCAAAGGCTAGGTCTTGAACTCAGACCCAAGTAAACATCTTTACATAACTTATAAACAAACCAAAAGCAGGTATGCACCAAAACTCTATCCTCAATCATGGACAAAGGTCAAGCACACAATATAAATTAAATATATGCAACACTACCACTTAATGAAATGGGACTCATGCCTATACTTGCCTTATATCAGGAACTGCATTATAATAAAGGGAATCATAGTGACAAAGTGATGTAGTTTTATTAATAGCAGTGCATCATATTGATATGCATATTTTTAAATTAAAAATGGCTGCACAAGCAGACACTCAGCTGAATTACAATTGTTGGAAGGAGTAAACTGATGCATTCTCTGATGGACAGTGGCAACAGATACCAAAGTTGAGAAAAGTTTCAACCTCTGTTAAGTTACAAACTAGAAAACATCTATAAATAAAAATATATTTAAAAAAATCTCCATCCAAAAAGTATATCTCATGATGACAAAAATTCTCAAAAGAGTGAAATTGATATTGCTGTATTATTGTGTCAATAAACTTCAATATATATGTAGATGAAAACTGAATTAAACAGAAAGAAAAAAATACGAATATATAAAAATACCACCACCTTTTAAATCCTGTAAGAACCAAGAGTACCTCTAATAATAATAATAATAATAATAATAATAACATACGGGCTACAAATTTGTCCCACATTAAAACTTAACTTTACCAATATTTGCTACATAGGACCTTAGAAACCGATAAAGTTTTAATTTTAGTATTATCTTGAAAACCATATCTCTGCTACAATTTTGAAACATATACCTCTGTAGAAATAAATGTTTAAGTCTGTGCCATATGTGTGAATATAAACTATTACGTTTGCTCTGACCCTCATATCTATGGTCCTCATGACTGGAAAATAAAAATGTATCATTCAAGATGAGAACTGTTTTAATACTGAGAGAAAAAATATACAATTTGAATGCAATAAAAAATACACTACTGAGGAAACTTCAATATGACTAACTTGCTAAATTTTCCAAATATTAGTAAATTCATGGAAATTTCTGAATATACTGTAGTTCAAATCATTCTCCTAATAAATATTCAAGATGGCCATTTAGATGTAAGTTATTTGAGTGTAAAAATATTCATGATGGCCACGTAGATGTTGATTATTTGAGTGTAAAAGTATTCAAGATGGCCATGTAGATGTAGATTGTTTAAGTGTAAAAATAGTCAAGATGGCCACGTAGATGTAGATTATTTGAGTGTAAAAATATTCAAAATGGACCTGTACATGTAAGTTATTTGAGTGTAAAATATTCAAGATGGCCATGTAGATGTAAGTTATTTGAGTGTAAAATATTCAAGATGGCCATGTAGACATGGGTTATTTGAGTGTACAAATGTTCAAAATGGCCATATAGAGGTAGATTATTTGAGTGAAAAACATTCACAATGAACCTGTAGATGTGGGTTATTTGAGTGTAAAAATATTCAAGATGGCCATGTAATTATGTTAGTGTAAAAACATTCAAGATGGACATGTAGATGAAAATTATTTGAGTGTAAAAACAATCAAGATGGCCATGTAGATGTAAATTATTTGAGTGTAAAAACATTCAAGATGGCCATGTAGATGTAAGTTATTCGAGTGTAAAAATATTCAAGATGGACCTGTAGATAAAGGTTATATGAGTGTAAAACATTCAAGATGGGTATGTAGATGTGAGTTATTTGAGTGTAAAAATATTCAAGATGGCCATGTAGATGTAAATTATTTGAGTGTAAAAACATTCAAGATCACCATGTAGATGTAGGTTATTTAATTGTAAAAATACTCAAGATAGATCTGTAGATGTAAGTTATTTGAGTGTAAAAATATTCAATATGGCCATGTAGATGTAGATTATTTGAGTGTAAAAATATGCAAGATAGGCATGTAGATGTAGGTTATTTGAGTGTAAAAACATTCAACATGGACCTCTAGATGTAGGTTATTTGAGTGTAAAAATATTCAAGTTGGACCTGTAGATGGGCATATAGATGGAACTTATTTGAATATAAAAATGTTCATGATGTACATGTAGATGTAGGTTATTTGATTAAAAAATGTACAAGACTTGATGATGGTTATATGGATATAAAAATGTACAATGTAATGTTTAGATGTGTGTTATCATGGCATACAAATGTACCAGATAGATGTATAGATTTGGTTTATCTGAGTATAATCATGTACATTACAAATGCACAGATGTGGGTTCTGGGTGTAAAAATGGATGTGCATTATCTTGGTGATAAAAATGTACAAGATGGATGTATTGATTTAGGCTATCTGAGTGTAAAAATGTGACAGAAGGATTTTATATGTGAGCTATACGAGTGTAAAAATGTATAAGATGGATGTATTGATTTAGGCTATCTGAGTGTAAAAATGTGACAGAAGGATTTTATATGTGAGCTATACGAATGTAAAAATGTACAAGATGGATGTATTGATTTAGGCTATCTGAGTGTAAAAATGTGACAGAAGGATTTTATATGTGAGTTATACGAGTGTAAAAATGTAACAGAATTATTATACATGTGAGTTATATGGGTGTAAAAATGTAAAACATGTATATATAGACATGGAAAATGTGGGTGTAAAAATTACAATAACATTATAAAATTGGAGTGCAGAGATATTTCATTTAAGCAAGACAACGGAAACATGAATGCATTATATTAATCTTGTTTACAGGAGTGGAAAGTGATACAAGCTGTTTGCAGTAATTTTTTAAAAAATACTTTGATAAATTATAAAAAAATTTAAATGTACCCTAGAACAAAAATATAACATGGCAATTTTGACATTTTAATAATTTAGAATTATACTTTAACAATCTTCATGCTTCACCACATCTGATAAAATCATTAATGCAAAAATGATGCAGAATCCATTTAACATGTGAACTATATCACTTTCACATGGCTATAGTGTACGCTGCTGAACAATACTAAATAAAATGAGTGATTTCATTAGTTAACTGACAAAAGATATCACATGAGGACAATGACATCACAACAATGATTTGGATTGATGACCAATTTCATTGATAAACTGACAAAAGATATCACTTGAGGACAATGATATCACATCAAGGCATCAGATCCATGATAGTGTTGTATCACTAGCACTGAAATCTCCCTTTTATTATTTTTCCAATAAAAATTATTAATGACCAGTTATCTTTACAAAACTTATTTTCATATTCTGTTCAATGACTAGCCATTAGCATAATATCAGAATGGTCTTTGATATGTTATATCACATATGTGAAATGGTGTGTGATGTGGCATATTACATGTGCAATGCTGTATGATATGTCATATCACATATGTAAAATGGTGTGTGACATGGCATATCACATGTGCAATGCTGTGTGATATGTCATATCACATATGTGGAAGACATCACAGAGATTATGAACCAATTTAAGCAAAGGTTCTTTTCTGAGACATTGAATTTGGAACTAGACCGTAAATTTATGTAGCATAATGAAGTCCTTCTTATGGGACTTACTATGCCTTCTGTTTTCAAGTTGTAAAACTACACATTTGCCATTAAAAATGCTTAGAATCCCTAAAACCAGCAAGTCTAAAATTTCACTATTGTAAATTAATTACTCAGTCAAAAATAAACCTTGCAAGAACATTAAATAGGTCAGCATTCACATTTATAAATAATTTTTAAAACTTTATCCATCCAGGCTTGACAATCTGCTCAGGAACAGGTTGTGCTATGAATTTTCCATTCTAGATCTTGCTTTTATTTAGTGCTTACCTTTGCTCAATAATAGGTTTCTTTAATTATTTCCCATCTTTCATTTAATATTGTTTATCCAATAAATGTTGGAGTTAATGAAAAATTACTCATTATTACAATTTGATGGAAGGAGTCCCTTACATCATCTGCACATCTCTTGCATTAGCAACTGGTAATAATTTCAAAGACAAAAATCAACAGATAACAATAAAAGCCTAAATAATTTGATAAAATTAATATTTGTCTGGACATTTTTCATTGCCTTTGGCAATAAATGTGATCCCTAAAACCAACACAGCAATAACATCTTACCTTCCATGTGTAACTTCCTTATTCACAGTGTTCAGATCTTTTCTAGACCTCCTCAGGACAAATTTGGCTGCAGTGAACTGAAAAGAAAATTGAAGACATTTCATCCCATGAATCATTAAAGTACTGATACACAATTACTGAGTACCACTATGCAGTTTTACAGACTTACGACTTTCAGAATTCTCATGCCATATATGAATGTGGTTAGTAAAGTACTTTGGTGAAAACTTAACTGTGTAGTATTATTATTCATATTTGACAATGTTTTAACTGTTCAATCACATACACAAGCAGTGTAGAGAAAGCTAACCTGAAGCTTTCATCCTCACACTAAGGACGTAGTCAGCAGACTGATTTAGTCTCTACTGACTGTTAACATCACTCGATGGAATGGTGAGTGATATTAACAGAATGCCCCAGATATGAGGCAGGTTGTAACGGCCCCTGTCCTTGTTCAGCATCAGTTTGTGCACACAGATGTAGATCGATTCTTTGACCTCCGCTCAAACAAGGTTTGTTCTTGATCTGAGATATTTACTGAGTTCCAAGGTACAGTATGGCCAGGGCAAATATTGATCTGAGATATTTACTGAGTTCCAAGGTACAGTATGGCCAGGGCAAATATTGATCTGAGATATTTACTGAGTTCCAAGGTACAGTACGGCCAGGGCAAATATTGATCTGAGATATTTACTGAGTTCCAAGGTACAGTATGGCCAGGGCAAATATTGTGCCGTGATACTTCAGATGCATAGCCGGGACAATCATAGCGATGACAATCTGTTAACATCGCTCACCATTCCATTGACTAAATTAAATTTGAAAATATTTGGCATTTACAAATATCTTGAGCTTAAAAGTGCTCAACAACTTCACATAATCCACACTGAATCTAGATTGACAGTGTAACTGATGAGTGTGACAGTATAACTGACAAGTGTGATAGCATAACTGACAAGTGTAACTTCTAACTGACAAGTGTGATAGCATAATTGACAAGTATAACTTGTAACTGACAAGTGTGATAGCATAACTGACAAGTGTAACTTGTAACTGACAAGTGTGACAGTGTACAATGATGTTTTTGCATTACTGTGGCTAATCTGGTTTCCTGACACACATTGCTATCACTGGTGCCTCATTCATTTAACAGAGATAAAACGAGTATTGACAGATCCAACACCTATTGACCATTTGTCATTATGTTACATTTGTGACCTGTTCATACTATTATGAAAAGGGTATGAATCTTAAAACCAATGTTTATTATTTTCTAACCTTGAGTACATTTCTGCAGTTTGGTACTGAGTACTACCCCATTTTAATGTTATTCGCTGTAGCTTTAAAAGTGACCTGAGTTATAAGTGAGGCCACCTTATAAAGAGGGATGTCGAATCAAAACTGTGTCATTTTATTTGTTGCAGCTAAAATAATGATCTATGTTATAATATCGAGGCCACTTTATAAAGAGGGATATCCAATCAAGTCTGTCTCATGCTATTCATGCTGTTGACTGCAGCTATAAAAAAGTGACCTCAGTTATAATAAAGAGGCCACTTTATAACAAGGTATATCCTATCAACGAACCGCTCCGGTGGCCTAGTGGTTAGAGCATCCGCCTCGGATGCAGGAGGTCGTGGGTTCGATCCCCGGCCGAGTCATACCAAAGACTTACAAAAATGGTACTAACAGCTGCCTCGCTTGGTACTCAGCATTAAGAGGTTAGTGTTAGGACTGGTCGGCCTGGTGTCAGGATAATGTGACTGGGTGAGACATCATGCTACATTTCTGCAGCATGATGCCCCAGTGCTAGACATCACTATAAACTGCCACACTGCAGACATCGTAGCAATATGACTGAAAAATTTTTAAAGTTACATTAAAAATCTAAATCACACACACACTCACAAATATCCTATCAATGCTATTCTCCTTGCAATAAATATGGTACTGTATTCTCATTGCAATAAATATGGTACTGTATTCTCATTGCAATAAATATGGTACTGTATTCTCATTGTAATCAATATGATACAGTATTCTCATTAAAATAAATATGGTACTGTATTTAATAATGTGAATCCACACTGCAATTAATCAACCAAAAACTTAAATCTGTTGTAATAAATTACATAACAACTACAAAGTAGTTGGAATCCATGGTTAGTTTGCATTATACACATGTTAGGGGTATCCTGAGGGGATCTATGGTTATGCTTGCATTATGCACATGTTAGGGGTATCCAGAGAGGATCCTTGGTTATGCTTACATTATAAACATGCCAGGGGTATCCTGAGGGGATCTATAGCTATGCTTGCATTATAAACATGCTAGGGGTATCATGATGAGGATGCATTGGTTATGCTTGCATTATACATATGGTAGGGGTATCCTGAGGGGATCCATGGTTATGTTTGTATCCCCATGGTTATGCTTGCATTATACACATGGTAGGGTATCCAGAGGGAATCTATGGTTATGCTTGCATTATACACATGCTAGGGGTATCCTGAGGGAATCCATGGTTATGCTTGTATTATACACATGCTAGGAGTATAACGAGGGGATCCATGGTTATGCTTGCATTATAAACATGCTAGGGGTATCATGATGAGGATGCATTGGTTATGCTTGCATTATACACATGGTAGGGGTATCCTGAGGGGATCCATAATGCTTGCATTATACTCAGGGTAGGTGTATCCTGAGGGGATCCATGGTTATGCTTGCATTATACACATGGTAGGGGTATCCAGAGGCAATCCATGGTTATGCTTGCATTATACACATGCTAGGGGTATCCTGAGGGGATCCATGGTTATGCTTGCATTATACACATGCTATGGGTATCCTGAAGGGGATCTATGGCTATGCTTGCATTATAAACATGCTAGGGGTATCATGATGAGTATGCATTGGTTATGCTTGCATTATACACATGGTAGGGGTATCCAGAGGGGATACATTGGTTATGCTTGCATTAAACACATGGTAGGGGTATCCTGAAGTGATCCATAATGCTTGCATTATACTCAAGGTAGGTTATGCTTGCATTATACACATGATCGGGGTATCCTGAGGGGATCCATGGTTATGCTTGCATTATACACATGCTATGGGTATACTGAGGGGATCCATGTTTATGTTTCAATTATACACATGCTAGGGGTATCTTGAGGGGATCCATGGCTATGCCTGCATTATACACATGGTTGGGATATCTTGTGGGGATGCATTGATTATGCTTGCATTATACATATGCTAGGGGTATCTTGAATGGATCCATGGTTATGCTTGCATTATGCACATGCTAGGGGTATTCTGAGTGGACACACTGGTCATGCTTGCATTACACACATGGTACAGATATCTTGTGGGGATGCATTGGTTACGCTTGCGTTATAAACATGGTAGTGGTATACTGTGAGGATTTAGTTTGCAAGACCAACATAATTATTTTCTGCAGGTCTATGAGAGCCAAGGGTGTGTGGGCATCAAACCAATCACTTTGTGTAATTCTGCTAACATTCATATTTACGTGCATTTAGTCTGAATTGAATCACCTTATTCAGTCTGAGTTACATGTATTTGGTCTGAGTTAAATGTATTCAGTCTGAGTTACATGCATTTAGTCTGAGTTATACGTATTTGGTCTGAGGTAAATATATTAAGTCTGAGTTATGTGTATTTAGTCAGATTTACGTTTATTCAGTCTGGTTTACATATTATTTAGCCTGAGTGACCTGTATTCAGTGATTCAGTGTAAGTCACATGTATTTGGTCTGAGTTAAATGTATTCAGTGTGAGTTACATTTATTTAGTCTGAGTTACATGTATTTTGTCTGAGTTACATGCATTTAGTCAGAGTTACCTTTATTCAGTCTGGTTTACATACTATTTAGTCTGAGTTACCTGTATACAGTGTGAGTCACATGCATTTAGTCTGAATTACCTGCATGCAGTACCAGTTTAGAATTACATGTACATGTATTTAGCCTGAGCTGAAATCATCCTCTGTCAATTAATTCAAAAGAGCACTAAACAACATAAATTACTTGACAAAAGAACAAAATGTTTGTTCAAACATTTTTATGTTAATAATCATGACAAAACACTTCTGATCAAACACAAAATTAAATACCCAAACGTAAATTGTCCTTGCCATAAATGAAATTTCTGTAAAAGGCAATCTCAACATTTTATGTAACATTAACAAAACAATTTCATTTTTGCATAAACCATAAAAAACAAGAGCTATCATGACTGAAGCATTGCAAAGAGCACTGCAAACAACCATTATTTGGCAGGGTCTTAAACTGAAAATTTGCAGAAACAAAAGGATTGTATTTAACAATTAAAGGGCAATAATGCTAATGATTTAAAATGGCAAGCAATAAATCCTGTGCAAAAATTCAACAATTTAAAGTTGCACATGATATTCACTTGAAATCAAATAATTCCTGGCACTGTTAGGTGCCAAAAATAAAGTTTTACAAAAGGGGACATTACTCTATTAATGACAATTGATCTTTACAAATAATTTCATGGAAAGCAAATGCCCACAATTAAAACTCTTCTGATAAAATATTAACAATATAAAGCTGCAAGTCGAACTTTAGTTGAAATCCAGTACAAAATTATGCTTTGGAAACTAACATCAGAAGGATGGGCAATCAAGAACCATAACTCCTGTAAATGAATTCATGGAATTCTGGCAATCAAGCTCAGTTAATGGTCTTGTATTAGAATGCTTGCTAAATTTGCTAAAATCTAACAATTCTTCTTAAAACTATGCTGCAGAAACCAAATTTAGGTTGTGATCAGGGGTAATAACTCCTGTAAATGACAATGTGGAATGATGGAAATCAAATTCATTCTGGTATTACATGTATTTGGATATGCTTCAAGCCAATTCTGGTTCAAATCTAACTATCCAAGTACAGGACTTCAAAAACCGATGTTAAGAGGTCTGGTAATCTGGGAACCAAAACTCCTGTAAATGATAAAATTAAACCCTAAAATTCAAAGTCATTTCAGATCTAATCATTATAAAGATACATACAAAATTTGTTTTGAACTGAACAATCTTTGTGAAAGTTGTGCTACAAAAAAGAAAGCTAGGATAATTAGCAGTAACTCCTAAATGAAACAACGAAGCATGAAAACTGATTTTTTGTTTAGGTCTAATCATTATAAAATGCATAACATAATTCATTGACCTCTAGCTATTTCCAGTTGTTATCTTGCAGAAATCAAATTGTTGATGGAAAGGCAGATGGACAGATAGACAAATGGCAAGAAGGCCAGCTGATGACTGGATGGACAACATAAGTACCACAGGGCTATTCTGACTTTGTAAAGCGGATCCCTAGTTATGCATACAAAGCCCTAATTATGCATAGAGAGCCCTCAATATGGATAGAAAGCCCTAATTATTCATATATAGAGCATTAATTATGTATACAAATAAAACTGAATTTAGTGTTAATAGGTATTTTTAAAATCTGGGTGTAGGACAATTTTCTTTGGCAAATAACTGAAATATATTTTTTAACAAAAAAATACCAGTACATAATAAATAGAATCAATTACATTATTTTATCCTACACTTTTCAGAAGTCTAATTATTTTGTAAGGTCTTGTTTACCACAATCATCCATTTTTACTATGGGTGGGTCTTTGGAAAAATCATGTTCATTTTACAGTCAGCTGAAATTTGTATTACTGCCAAAGCAAGCAAGCACCAGTGTTGGGATGAAATAATCACAAATGAATGCCTTAATTTTATTAGATGTTAAAACTAAAGAAACAAACATACTGAAACTCATGCCACATACAGCTGATGATGAAAATGAAAGTATGACAAAATATATTTTCCACATTTTTAAAACTCATTTGATGTCATATAAACTTATAAAAATGTATCAAAATAACAGCAACATTGACAAATTTGTTTTCAACAAATGTGTCATCCATTCACAAAAGTTATTTGCAAGTTCTCAAAAACTGTTTGACCAATTTGCATATCTTTTAAGAACAGGCTTTAATTAACACAAAATCCCCCAAATCAGAATCTGATCAAATTTGATAGAATGCATCCTGGCTTTAAGATCTTTCAAATATGTTCAAATTCTGCCAGTCTGCTATCAAATATGGCCACCTTTACTAAAAGACAGAAAACTCAAAAGCCTTTGAATGACATTGCACAACAGAATTTGACCAGAGTTAACAAAAAGCATTGTTGTATTGAGGGCCTTCAGTTTGTTACAAATAATACCAATCTGCCATCAAATATGGCCAACATTTAAAAAACTAGAACAACGTTTACATGACTCCTCAAAAACTTAAAAAGTTCGACTAAATTTTACAGCATGAGGACTTTCAAGTCAATAGAAATAATGCTGATCCACCAATCAAATATGGCCACCATTACTAATAAAAGAAAAACCTTGAACCTTCAAACACCAACCAACTGAATTCTACCAAATTTGAAAGAAAACATCCTGACATAATAGCCTTAAAAATTTTGTACAAGTAATGTTGATATCCACCATCAAATACATCCATGATTATTAACAATAGCAAAACCTATAAACAACTCTTTTCAAAAGCAGATCAACGGAGTTCTGCCAGATTTGGAAAACAAAAAGATCACCCAGACATCAATGAATTTCAAGTTTGTGCAAATAACTAGAATCAATTATCACATATGGCTGCTGTTATGTTAGAAACAAGAAAAAAACTTCAATGTTTTAAACACAAATATTGACCAAATTTTGCAAGAAGCATCCTGACATGAAAGCCTTTCAAAGCCATACAAAAATGCTGATCCACCTTCAAATATGGCCACCATTACTAAAAATAGAAAATGTTGTAAATGACTTCATAAATATCATTTAACAGAATTTGACCAAATTTGACAAAAAGCATCCCAGCATAAAGAGTTTTTAAGTTTATGCAAATATTATTCAAATCTATTGTCAAATATGGCTACTGTAACTAAAATCAACAAATCCTTTTAAAGATTTCTTATCAAAAACAACTCAATTGAATTAGATATTTCATTATTTTTAGTGATTAGTTAGTTACCATAAAATGTAGGAGACAACTCAAACAAGCCAAACAAAAACAATGTACGAATAGTGAAATAATAGAATTGTGTCTGCTAATCATATCAGTGTTATGAGTGTCTTGAATATATCAAGCAAGAACTTGTGTTTATCCAAAGAAAAAGATGTCTAAACTGACTGAATTTTCAACAAGTTATTCAGACATACTGATTAATACTAAGACACACAAAGACCTTTATTTTCCGTACCACTTTACACACCTTGTCTCCTCCAGAATTTGTCAGCTGATCATGGTTGGAAATCATACACAGAATGTACAGACATAACTTGATCAACAAGTGCAGCTACATGTACGGGCAACTCTCAGCTTGCAACATTGAACATGAGCACACAAATACAGTAATTTCTTTTAGCTTAAAACTTTTATTACCCTATATGCAATAATGGTTAAAAATAATTATCATCTCATATTAAAGTTTTAATCCTTACATATGTTCCTATGCAAATGAATGAAGCAGCTTTTCTGGTGAATGAGTCTTATAGTTGGAAAACCCTGGCCACACAAAGTTGCAGCCACAGCTGATCTCACTGACAAATATTTATGCCACTGCAGAGCTGCAACGTATTGCAAAGAAGTCATCAGAAAAAGAAACCCCAAAAAGCACTGTTTGCTAAACCAAAACTGTCCTACTTACAGAAATCTCTTTTTTCCTTCTTTGTTGTCTTGCCTGTAATTACAGCTTAGCAGTAAATGCAACCATTTTACCATAAACTGTTTCATAAAAATTAAGCAAAGATAAAATATTATATATCTATTTTAGACATTTTTCTAAAAGGTAAACAATGGAATACATACATTGTCTTATTTGATGCATAACAATCAATCGAGAATTGGACAACATTTAAAAATAGGAGAGGCCATCAATTCCAGCACATAAATATGTCCATACTACAATACTGTTGCACACAGTAACAATTTAAACACATCCGAAAACTCTCCTGACTAAATGTTTTTTATATTTACAATATTACTTTCTGCAAATATTTCTGCACCAAAGTATCATTTCCACCAACAAGGAGCCGGATGACTGAGTTGTCTAAGGTACCCACCTTTACAGATCACCAACACCTCACATTTCTGTCCATGTAAGTACGAGTGTCAGGCTCTACTAACATGGGTATGTGAAAAAGCTTGCCAGTAGCTTCCTGTGGATCACTGAATCTTCTGAGGTTCTCCTGGGTTCTTCTTCCACCAAAACTATATACTGGTGGACATGAATAGCTTTTAATGTTTTGAAAAATGGTGTTAAAACCCATAACAACAACAAGAAGTCCACATGCATGCTTTACTCAGCTGTTTTTAGTCTCCTCCACAGCATTCCCATAGAGATTAATAAAAACTAACTTTGTACACATCTACAAAAGATATCCAAGTATGGCTCAACAGCAAAATAGATCCTAAACTTTTACACTTTACAATCATAATGCAACGAAAGCCAATCCACAGGCAATGATATTTCTATGCGCCATTAACAATAATAATAGTAGAAGCAGGAGCGATGAAGAGGTCCATGATCAAGTTTTCTATTTTATTCATATGAGGATAATAATCCCTGCAGCTGTTAATAGTCACAAGAAATGTCAAAGGGATGGAACTTTCAACCTATGCTTTCCATAATAATGAATTCCTTTAGGTTTGTAAGTAAATCTGATAAATGTCTGACAATCAACAAAGATATTTGAACTTCCAAAATTATTTTGAGACCTGTGAACAATTACAATTTTTAAAATGGACACAATTTAATACAATCATAGCAAATGTTGTAGGTAGAGAACATGTCTTTATTGTTTTAATGTTGTGATTTAATACTGTTACAATGCAGATCCATTTGATGCTGAAATCATATATAAAACATCACTCGTTACTTTGGTGTTCATTTCTCATTCTGCACAGTTGTCACAATTGGTGCCCCCAGTATGACCAAATCCATACCAAATTTAAGCTACAAATGTAAAATTGAATATTCTGACAAACCAAATATGCTTTAAAGAAACTTTGCTACTCATGGTATGAAAATAGCTATTCCAAAACAAATTTGGTGGTAAAGAACTTGCATATAATCATCTAAATGTACTATGCTGTCATGTGGTTAGTGTATTTTTTGCTGAACAATAAGGTGCTATCTGTCTATATTCAAGGTGACAGTATCAAGCTGACTGTGCAAGAATGAGATAAAGCATTATACATCCAAACCCAAACAAACAAACTAGGTTCCAATCTACATAAGTATACTTTTCAGTAATGTTATATTATAAATAACACAATTATATCTTTAAGAGTTCTACAGTTTTTTATGGAATGTTGGAATCAACCAGTGATATCCTTAACTACATGTATATATATATGTAACTTTAAAAAAAAAAATATGCATACTTTTCTATTCTGAAAAAGAACAGAATCTGATACAATTAAAACTATTTGAAGACAATATTTAGATTCATTTAGCAAGCAACTTACACTGCAACAGTAAAGCACACACATACATATTTATCTTCTTATATCTAAATTCTGGACATTTTTTAATGTAAAATAAATTGTTGGCAAGTTTCAGTTAGGACTATACCCAAGGTACCCAGTACATAACAGTTAGGCTATACCCAAAGTACCCAGTGCATAATAGTTGGATTATTCCCATGGAACCCAGTACATAACAGTTGGGCTATACCCAAGGTACCCAGTACATAACAGTTGGGTTATACCCAAAGCACCCAGTACATAACAGTTGGGCTATACCCAAAGTACCCAGTACATAACAGTTGGGCTATACCCAAGGTACCCAGCACATAACAGTTGGGCTATACCCAAGGTACCCAGGACATAACAGTTAGGCTATACCCAAAGTACCCAGTACATAACAGTTGGGTTATACCCAAGGTACCCAGTACATAACAGTTGGACTATATCCAAGGTACCCAGTACATAGCATTTGGGCTATACTCATGGTACCCAGTACATAACAGTTAGACTATACGCAAAGTACCCAGTACATAACAGTTAGGCTGTACCAAAAGTACCCAGCAGGGAATCTGTGTGTGTTTAAAAACATTATCATAAATGTCCTTACATTCATATGTGTTCACTGATAGACTCTGACCATGCTATTACACAAACTGATGATGAACGTTTGCGAA
Organism: Megalonaias nervosa; assembly: GCA_016617855.1. Classification (NCBI taxonomy): domain Eukaryota; kingdom Metazoa; phylum Mollusca; class Bivalvia; order Unionida; family Unionidae; genus Megalonaias; species Megalonaias nervosa. The sequence goes on along the minus strand of JAECUM010013233.1, from coordinate 20,306 downwards.
CACAATTACATTACATTATGCTCTGCATACCCCCACCCCTAACTTCCTGTACTTGATGAGTACTTTGGGCATACATTTGTAAAGAGAGCCCAAACTTGCAACAAAATTGATACAAATGAGTGCTATCATGATTGTAATGTAGGCTGGTGGCTCTAATAGTTTTTGACAACATTTCCTAAAACATTCAATATGTTTCTTTAGAAAACATTTATATTTACATTAGGCCATGTACATTAATTTTTTAACGTTAAAATAACTGTATGACCTTAATTCCTTTTTCTTTGTTTTTTCTTTGTCTTTGCCATTTTTTGGCTGGAATATGATATCTACTCTGCATAATGTTTAATTTCTTGTTAAAGTCCCAAATGCATTTATTTTATCTTTTGTGCACTTAGCAAGGATAATTAAATTTTGTAAGAATTTGCTGAGAAATAGCACCCAAAACATCAACTACATTTTGCAACTGGGATTAAATCAATCTGGCAGCAGCATTAGTTTTTTTCTGTTGGTTATCTACTTCACAAAACACATTTTTAATAATGGGCCAATTTTCTACAAGCTCATAATGCCGTTTATCTTTAACTCTGTTTCATTTTTATACAAATATCAACCAACTGATAGTACTGACATACAGTGTTTAAATCAGGAAGGGGGGGGGCAGGCTATCTTCCTTTTTATTCACCCCTTATAAGTGAATTAATCCTGGAAAAAGAAAACACTACTTGCAGTATTCAAAACATGTACTATTTATTCTCAACATAAAAAAAATTTAAAACATGTCGTTTTCCCAAATTATAATTTTAATATGCAACAGAATGGGTGAACCATAAACTTTACTTGACTGGGAGCTTCTTTTCCATGAAATGAGAAAGTATATTTGGAGGGACAGGGCAGGTGCAGCTATCATTCAAGCTGCAATTTTAAAAATGTCAATAAACAACAATGTTGTATCAAATATAAAAGTATATACTGCAAATTACTTTTTTTAATTCTAAGGATTCAGGAAAAAAAAAGACTACTAATTATTTAACATATTTCATTCAGATTTTAACAAAAAATAACATCACTTGAAAGTCCAGGTTAAATTACTGATATCTTAATCCAACAAAAAGAAAAATCAAAGACTCCATTCTGTACAAATTTAGGGATCCTAAAAACAGCATGCATTTAAGATTGCATTAATCAACAACTAATTGTTTTACATTTTTATTACACATCACAGAAGGTCATAGGTCTAAGGTTTGCCTAACAAATAATTTATACTCAATTAGAGTAGCAATGAAATAATTGCCATTATATGAAACATATCAATGGAATCAGCACTGACATTTAAATTTGAGATTTTGACTATATTTTAAAAAAGTACACACATATTTTACGCACTACTAAGAAGAGAGACGGGAATGACTTAAATTCCTTGTACATTTGTGACCTTTGATACACATGAATTTTAATTGAAATACTTCATATTAATTTGCAAACAATACTTACATACATAGATCTCTTGGAAACTGTTGGGTATTTTTTACCAGAAATTATATATCTATATAACTCTATTAACTACAGATTGTATCATAATGAAACTATGTATTCATATAATTGTAATGTGTTGTTCCACTTTTTGCAAGTCAGTTCTGAGTGTTATTCAGTTCTGATAATACATGCTTTAGCTTATAATAATACCTAATTGCTTAATATTATAATAATACCTAATTGCTTGATATTATAATAATACCAAATTGCCTTATCTAACAATACCTAACTGCCTTTCTTATAATAATACCTAACTGATTAGTCTTCTAATAATACCTAAATGCTTAATCTTATAAAAATACCTAATTGCTTAATCTTATAAAAATACCTAACTGCTTAATCTTATAATACCTAATTGTTTTATCTTATAATACCTAACTGCTTTATCTTATAATAATACCTAATTCTTAATTTTATAATAATACCTAATTACTTAATCTTATAATAATACCTAATTGCTTAATCTTATAATAATACCTAATTGCTTTATCTTATACTAATACCTAATTGCTTTTTCTTAAAATACCTAATTGCTTAATCTTATAATAATACCCAACTACTTTTTCTTATAATAATACCTAACTGATTAATCTTCTAATAATACCTAATTGATCAATCTTCTAATAATACCTAATTGCTTTATATTTTAATGCCTAATTGCTTAATCTTGTAATAATACCAAATTTTTTGTGCTTTATCTTATAGCAATACCTAATTGCTTAATCTTATAAAAATATGTAATTGCTTAATCTTATAATAATATTGAATTTCTTTCTTATAAAATAGCTAATTGCTTCATCTTATAATAATACCTAATTGCTTTATCTTATAATAATAACTAATTTCTTGTTTAACATCTTCTATGTTTAAAGTTCAACTCCTCATGCATTGCTTATAGACACAGAATTTTACACTACCATGCACACTTGTTTATGTGTGGAGTCCAACTGCAAACAACACAGATCCTGATCTATTGCTGCATAATGCACTGGTAGATCAGGGTCTATGCAGTTTGTTCTACTGATTACTCCAAACAAAGAGTGGTAATGCAGATCTGCCAGCACATATTGCGACAGGAGATATAGGTCTGTGCAGTTTACAAATAGTTCATAAATGTGTACATACAGTAACAATAACAAGATCAAATTTAAAATTACAAAAATTGTTCCAATGATATTTGTGAAAAGAAAAGATCTACACTGCACTAAGAATTTTCACTTTAATAGTTCCATGTGTTATAATCAAAGCTTTTGAAATGGTTGCTTGGATTTTATATTAAATAAGAAAATATAGTTGGGCAAATATGGCTATTGGACTTGAACAATATTCCGACTGAAATACAGTTTGCAGACTGGGGGTCCTGAGCTAGGTGAGTGGAACATGGAGTTATTTTTATTTTATGAATTTTTTGTGGGGACAATGTCATGTACATGTTACCTTGTAGTTTGAAAAAATACATCTTACATTTATTATGCAGACAACACATATAACAAACCAAAATGCATTATTTTATCAGCCATTAAGATTTGGTAACTTTGGGATCAAATAGAAAGAATATTCTCTATCCAACTGCACAGTTTCATGGTAATTGATTGTAGATTTCTTGAATCAAGGCATTGAATGAAAGCATAAGGACTACATGACACTCTTCAAACTTGAATAATCTGAATATATATATATATATATATATATATATATATATATATATATATATATATATATATATATATATATATATAACTGATTTCCTGTTCAATGAAATACACACACACACACACACACTCATACATACATACTAACATTTCAATTTTTCAGGTAGTTACATTTCAACATTATGGAATCAACTATAACCCTTTGTATGGAATTAACTATAGCCCTTTGTATGGAGTCAACTATAGCCCTTTGTATGGAATCAACTATAGCCCTTTGTATGGAGTCAACTATAGCCCTTCGTATGGAATCAACTACAACCCTTTGTATGAAATCAACTATAACCCTTTGTATGGAATCAACTATAGCCCTTTGTATGGAATCAACTATAGCCCTTTGTATGGTGCAATGTGCTATCTATCACAGAAAATGTAGACTAGAGCCTATATTGTGGATTTCCGATCTTAAGTACAAAATGTTGTGATTCCTCATTCTTACACTACCATCTGCAGCATCCTTTCACCTTGGAACCACTTTTAAACATGAACAGCTTGATGGAATGTAGGATCACTTTACTTCAAAATGACAAAGTAATGAGTGATATTTCATACATAATGGTGGAGTTATTGGATCTGCATTGTAATAAGATCATTGTACACTGCACTGTAATTAAATCACAGTGATAAACATCATAAAACAGTAACTACACGCTCCCTATTTATGAAAACTGTTACAATTGTTTTGAATCATGGCAGTAAAGAAACTGTGCAGAAGTCTCAAAATGATTAGCTGAAAATAAAAAATAAAAAGTTTGTTGCAACAACAATTTTAACAGTGCAGCTGTCAAATGATGATCAGTGGTTATCAAATGGTGATCAGTGGTCATCCAGTGATGATCAGTGGTGATCAGTGGTTGTCAAATGGTGATCAGTGGTTGTCAAATGGTGACCAGTGTTTGTCAAATGGTGATTAGTGGTTGTCAAATGGTGACCAGTGTTTGTCAGATGGTGATCATTGGTTGCCAAATGGTAATCAGTGGTTGTCAAATGGTGACCAGTGTTTATCAAATGGTGATCAGTGGTTGTCAAATGGTGACCAGTGTTTGTCCAATGGTGATCAGTGGTTGTCAAATGGTGATTAGGGGTTGTCAAATGGTCACCAGTGGTTGTTAAATGGTGATCAGTTTTGATGTCAATCTTGAAGGAACTGGATATTATGGAAAGCAAAGGTCAAAGTTTGATCTTTCAAACTTTCCTTGTAACTTTTGGACATCCCTTGTGAACATTACAAATATTAGAGATTATTGTCTTTATATTAATAAAAGCTAGAAATTGATCATGAACCCACTTTATGGCTTTTGACAAGCATCTGATTAATTTTCATGTGTAGAAATATTAGTGCTGTTGCTTTGGTGTGGCATTATAATTAACCAATGTGCTTTTCTCAGTTCATTCACCTCTCTCAGCACTTTAGAAATAATTGCGAGCAACAAATATAATTTTATTCACACTTTACATGTGACTGATTGGAGACAGACATGGCATACCAGACTTGTGACCAAGAAAGTGCTGAAAGACCTGGCAATTTCCACCAATTGGATGCCAGCATCTGAACAGGCATCATGGGAATCTTCCTCCAGGGTATGGGACAGAAAAGCGATTTTTCAAGCAAACCCATATGATGTAAATTAATGGATAAACCAGTCATGGGCCAGATCCAGCCTGCCAGCCATATTTTGCCAACCCCTGATTTAGATTAAGTAGCAATGAATATAGTCCTTTAAAGAACATAACAGAAAGGTATAATATCATTTATATACAGTACATCTACCAATTACCCTTAACCTAACTGGACTACAAAAAAAAATATAATCTGAGAGAAATAATACTTACAACAGGTTTTTTGCCACCGAGTTTATCTTTTTCATCTTCATCTTCCTCTTCTTCTGAACTACTGCTACTCTGTTCATAGCTTGCCTGTTAAACATAGGGCAGAAAAACCATTACCTGTTAAAATTACTTATTGGCAAATGCAATTATGACTAAAGGTTTAATCCCAATTAGTGTACATATAGCATGGCAAGACCTATGTTTGCACAAGTCCACAATTTTCTTCAGACTTTTCAGCAAAGATTTTCCAAAATTTCATTGTATACTTTTTAAGGTTTATAATGTTCCAAAAATCTACTCAATTTTTTTTCCCCAACAGTAAATAGCATAGATATAGAACTGCTGTCATAAAAATTACACAAAATTAAAATATACCATTGTGGGTTTCTGTTGAATTGAATACATTATTTTATTGACCTGTGAAACATGATATTGACCCATGAGAACCACAGGCCCATCTGTATTTTATAGCTCAAATAAAATGCTATGGTATGAGCAAAACAAAAGCCCATAATTGCTCCATTATCGAAATAATCCCAATCTGAGCACAAATTAATGCACTGTATTAATACTGAGTGCATGTGATCTATCAGCCAAACAGAATTCAAAAATATTTTTATGTAAGTAATATTATTATTATAAGGTTAATTCTATGGTACAAGTCACATGGGTCATGTACACACATTTACTCATTTTAAATTAAATATCTTTCATTGTGACATTACAGCGCATGACACTCAATCTGGATTGTACTGGATCACACCTTTAGGTTCATTTCATCCAAAAATATTTATGTACTTTAACATCGACTTTGCCATATACATCTATCAGGGCGTCTAAAGAATGACCTTCCAAAGGAATATGGATGTATACAAATCCAAATGAAGTGAATACTTGCATACTTTGAGTATGTAGAATCAAATTTCAAAAAATGACATCCATTACTGAAATAGTTGGTGTTGAATACCTACATGACCCGTTTGACTTGTACTATAGTAATGATTTAAGCTGATAATTTAAAACTAACAATTTAAGCTAACAGTGTTCGATCCACAAATTACTTTTAAAAAGGGCTGACAGTGGGTGTGTGCAGTCCATGAATGGCTTCAAAGGGTTGATCTTGGTATGTGAGGGCCACAGATGGTTTTACAAAATAAATACTAATAACCATAATAATACTTGTGTGCACAAATCTACAATACTGGTACATTTTTTGTGAACATTTTTATAAATAATAACCAAGGAAGTGTAAATAGCTGATCTTACACATGCATTGATTCATAATGAAATTAACAAAACAATTAACACCTAATTAACAAAACAAATTATTTTGTGTTAGCCTTGGCAAATATAAGATTGGACGTGTTCAAATAATGTCAACAATTATCGTACTTGAATTGCATGACTCTATTCACAACCTGATATCAATCACTGAATTCTTTTGGTAATAAATTTCAATTTTGTGCATCTAAGCCAACAAGTCCTTTCTTTTCTTACCACCTGTACTGTCATCATATTTTGTCTTTTGAAAGATTTGTAATTTGTGACTCTAACATACTAAATTTTGTAACAAGAATCAGTATACAATGTTCTATACCAGATATACCCACTTATAAATCAGGTCAAACTGCAAACTGCACAGACCCAGATCTGCCTGTGCATTCTGCAATGGCAGAGCTAGATGTATGCTGTTTGTTAGGGTAATCAGTAGAACTAACAACACTTACCCTGATATGCTGGTGCATAATACAACAGCAGATCAGGGCCTAAGTTGTTTGCAGTTGAGCTCAACTTAAACGTGAGTATGAACGGTAGTTATGTATCTGATCCTTCACAGAGATTTTTGTCCTATTTCTAGTCAATGTTTATGATTAGAATAAGGGAAGTTATGACATCTAGGTACTAAAGACATCAATAAATCAAGATAATGAATTTCACACCTGTATTTAATGTATGCTTGAATACAAAATATATGGTAACTGTATCCAGCTTTTCTATAGCATTCAACATAAACCTGTGTGATTTAAGTTGCACATGCATGCACACCTGTTTGCCCCCAGGATTTTTGGATACATGTTATTTGCAGATTTTGTCCTCAATAGAATATATGAGTGTAAATATAATTATGATGCTTTTGTTGTTGTTGTTGTTGTTGTAGGGTTTAACACCATTTTTCAGCACAAGATAGGCTATACATGGCAGCCAGTATAAATGGTGGAGGAAGAACCCTGGAAAACCCCGGAAAGAACCACCAACCCACGAGAAGCTACCGGCAGGCTTTCTCACATACCCACATAATTATGATGCAATTTAGGTTATAAAATTAACCCTGTTGTATAATAAAATGTCTAGTTGTGCATGAGCCATTATGTAATTGATCATAAGGATGTCATATAATTAACCCTGTTGTATAATAACAAATGTCTATTTATGCATGCACCATTATGTAATTGATCATAAGGATGTCATATAATTAACCCTGTTGTATAATAACAAATGTCTATTTATGCATGAGCCATTATGTAATTGATCATAAGGATGTCATATAATTAACCCTGTTGTATAATAACAAATGTCTATTTATGCATGCACCATTATGTAATTGATCGTAAGGATGTCATATAATTAACCCTGTTGTATAATAACAAATGTCTGTTTATGCATGTGCCATTATGTAATTGATCATAAGGATGTCATATAATTAACCCTGTTGTATAATAACAAATGTCTATTTATGCATGCACCATTATGTAATTGATCATAAGGATGTCATATAATTAACCCTGTTGTATAATAACAAATGTCTATTTATGCATGCACCATTATGTAATTGATCGTAAGGATGTCATATAATTAACCCTGTTGTATAATAACAAATGTCTGTTTATGCATGTGCCATTATGTAATTGATCATAAGGATGTCATATAATTAACCCTGTTGTATAATAACAAATGTCAATTTATGGATTTATTTATACAACTATATATATACATAGTTTTTACATGGACATCTGGGCTATATATGTACTAAGTTGGTGGAATTTCTGTTCAAAAGTTAAGAGAAGACAGTTACAAACAGACAGACAGATGGATGGACAGACAACAGATATACATCAAGAGAGAGTGTATCAAATTATCCCTCAACTAAAAAACAGAGATAATGCTCCTAATAATGATTGTATACATAATGGTCATCATCATCATCATCATCACCCTCATCATCATCATCACCATCATCATTGTAAATAATGATAAATCTTAGTCAATTGGACCAATAAATCTTAGACAATTGCACCAATAAGTTATTACTCACATCTTTTGTTTGGAACTTAATCCGTTAGTCTTTTACCTTCTGCCCCATCTGAATCATCCAAAATATAATTCTGCAGCATCCTTACATTTCAAAACTTTTTTAGTATGGATATTACCTTTTTGTGTTTTAGTATGGATATTACGATACTCTCTTTTTATTATTCCATCCATCCACATTTCATATCTCCTTCTACATCAATGTGTAGAAATTCATGAAAATGTAGCTATGTTACCCTTGGGGTAATGGAAAGGGAGGGAAGGTAATTCATGGTTCCAAATCCTGGGATCCGTGGAAGGGGTCAAAGGTCAGATATACAAAATTTCAATTACAATGACAATTTTAAATATCAGCTTATATATGCAGTTATACCAGAAGAGAAATTATATATATGAATTTTGCAATATGAAAACTGAGTCACTGTCTGAGGGTGGGGGTGAGTATAGGGAAGGGGAAGATGGAAGGAAATTGGAATTTTGCAATGGCAATCCACAGTACTTGCTCTAATTTCCAGCTTGAGATACTGGGAACTTAATATGTAGTCTTGATTAAGAAATATCTCTTGTTGATATACCATTACAATAATTTGGCTTCAAGATCCATCTCTTGTTGAGATACCATTACAATAATTTGAGTTTCAAGATCCATACATGATTGGACCTTAATGATCTCTCTTTATATTTGTTCCTTCTGAATATTTTCAAAGAAGAGTGAAACTTCCATGAACTAGACCAAAATATTGTGAATGTTTTCCAGGGATGGCATACCAAAATGGCCTTTTTTTTATCATGGGTATCCACATATTTGGCCAGACTCCAGAGGAAGCCAGGTAAAAGATGGCTGGTTTAGGGGATGTTTTGTTCAGTCATTTTGGGACATTTTGGCTAAGTCTGCAGAGGGAGCCAGGTTCTAGAGGGCAGGTTTTGTGATTTTATGGTCAGTCATTTTGGGACATTTTGGCTAAGTTTATAGTGGAAGCCTGGTTATAGAGGGCAGGTTTTGTGATTTTATGGACAGTCATTTTGGGACATTTTAGCTAAGTTTATAGTGGAAGCCTGGTTATAGTGGGCACATACAGGGACATTTTGGTAAGTCATTTGGGGGCATTTTGGCTAGTCTACAGTGGAAGCCATGTTATAAAGGGCAGGTATAGGGACATTTTGGTCAGTCATTTAGGGAAAATTTGGCAAGTCTCCAGTGGAAGCCAGGTTACAAAGGGCACATTTAAGGACATTGTGGTCAGTGGTTTAGGAGCATTTTTGCTTATTGGTCTGCAGAGGAAGCCATGTTACACTGTGGATTAGTTAGGAACCTTTTGGTCAATTGTTTGGGAAGCTCAAACACTCTTCAATGGAAACCAAGTTAGAGAGGGCAAAGTTAGGCATGTTTTGACCAGCGATTTAGGGAAGTTCTGGCAGATTAAAGAAGAGTTGGTTTAGGGACATTCTGACCAGTCATTTTTGGAAGTTTTGGCTAGTCTACAGTGGAAGCCAGGTTATGGAAATATCTGGCTAGTCTATGGAGGGCTGGTTTACAGATGTTTTCACTAGTGGTGTAACAATATATCTGTACATACTGTACACAGCTCTATCACAAATCTTATCATTATGAATTCTTCCATATCTGTATTTTAACCCTAACTAATTAGTTACACTAATTGTGGAACTTATCTTTGCTTACTGAAAATATTACTTGGTATTATGAAAGATTGCCTAACTCTTTGAATGTGTGGTTTAGTACCGTAATTGCTGAGAACCAGTCAATGTTGAATGTGTGCTTTAGTAATGTCTGAGAACTACTCGATGTTGAATGTATAGTTTAGTAATGGCTGCAAACCAGCCGCTTTTAATTGTTGTAATTAATGGCTGAAAACCAGTCAATGTTGAATAAACCTAACCAGATCTTATGTACAATAAGCCCAAGAAATGGAGAAACACAGCTGACAGAACATGTGATTTATTATAATAAAAACAAACAGGCTCAGCAAATACAAGGTGTTCAGCTTCATGGCAATACAAATTCATACATGCTGCAATACAATAATTTATAAATCACAATATAATTTCATCTGGTAATACTCACCTTCAGTTTGTACCAGTCATTTTAAAATAGTTGTGTCTAATCTACAGAGGATTCTTTTTGGCCAGTTTAGAGGAGATGATTTGGGGAAGTTCTGGACAGAAATTGACTGAAGTTTTGGCTTAAGTCTACAGAGAATACCAGGTTTAAAAGGTGCTGATAAAGGGGGCTGGTTTAGGGAAGTTTTGGCTAGTCTGCCAGTCTACTGAGGAACTTGGCTTTGCAGAGAGACTGGTTTACAGAATTTTTGGTTAATCTACAGAGGAAGCTGGGTTACAGGGTACCAAGTTTAGGGACATTTTGCCTAGACTACAGAGGAAGCTGGCTTACACCTGTGCCAATTTAATTACATTTTGGCCAGTCTGCAGAGTAGATGAGTTACAAAGGGGCTTGTTAAAGGAGGTTTTGGATAGTCTGCAGAGAAAGCTGGGTTACATGAGCAGGGAAGTGGCCAGTTTAAATAAAGTTTGGCCAGACTGCAGTCATGGGTTACAAAGCGACTTATTTGGGATGTTTTGGCCAGGCTACAGGAATTCTGGGTTTATCCAGTGAAGTTTCACTTACCAGTTAAGTTTAAACTATAACGATCTTTTTAAAAAACCATATTAATGAAAATTTTCTTGACATGTAAAGCTTAATGTAATTAAAAATGAGTCAAATAGAGGCATAACATGCTGACTGAATAGAAACTTATTAACTTTTCAGGCCTCTCAAGAGTATGGAAATCATTCATTTGTAATGTAAGTCTGTGTACATAAAGAGTATGGAAATCATTCATTTGCAATGTAAGTCTGTGTACATAAAGCGTCTTGTTGACTTTGGCAACTAAGGTAGGCATACAAACACAATTCACAAGTCCTATTTTCAAAATTTATTAGCAAAATTATCAAGCATGTCAGTATTGAATGGCTCCTTAAACACAATTCACAAGTCCTATTTTCAAAATTTATTAGCAAAATTATCAAGCATGTCAATATTGAATGGTTCTTTAAACACATCTCACTGCCATGAAAAGCAAATGTCCACATACTGTTTTAAAACCAAGAAAGTGGCAATGTGTAACATGTCAAACTCATGGACTGATAATATGACAAATTACTGGCCATTATTTGAAAACATACAATTTGTTTAAATATGTTGAGAAACCAAAATTTTAAAAACACAATAATTTTAACAACTTGTGAAAATAATGAAGAAGAATTAAATTACATGACTGAAAACTAAATTTGTGATTTCCTAAAATGTTCTTGTATTCATTCGAAAATAAATCATTGTACCAACTAAAATCAGAAGTATTAAGCCTGACCCTGCACTTACAAAACCCCTCAACTTGAGTGTACACTGAACCCAATATTTCACATCAAAGGATTATGTCACATTTGTTATAGGTAATCCACAGACTGCAGGTTTCAACACCCATCCAGACCAGCCCAGACTGGCTGCCTTAGTGTTTTCTTGGGAATGACCTTTACTCCTATTACCCTGATAATGTACTATAAATGCCATCAAAACCAATCAGAAATCACTCTTGTCACATTTACATCAAATAACTTACATTATAAATAATATTCTAATACCAAATATATTGTAACTTTCAATCCTCTTGTAAGTATCAATAAAAACTCAAAATGTTCAATTCTATTATCAGACTACTGAATATTTAAGTGTGCACTCAGGCTTAAAACTTTTAGGACTATGAGCCCTGACTACTATGAATGATGTCTGACTGCCATGAATATGAGGCCTGACTACTATGAATGAGATCTGACAGCCATAAATGATGTCTGACTACTATGAATGAGGTCTGACTGCCATGAATATGAGGCCTGACTACTATGAATGAGATCTGACTACTATGAATGAGGTCTGACTACTATGAATATGAGACTTGACTGTTAGAAATATGAGGCCTAACTCTTTATACATGAATAAAAGGCCTGGCTACTATGAATGAGGCCTAAATGACATGAATATAAGTCCTGATTACTACAAATTCACTTGCATTTGTAAGGTACTGCTTATCATTCATTTCATAGTTCCCAGCAGGGCTACAATAGAAATGAAAATCACTACTTTTCTCTACAAAGAACAAAATCAGCTTATTTGGAAAACTGGAAGAATTTATTGCAAAAAAATGAGATGAAAGAATAAAACTACATGCACCTATAATTTTCATGGTATTTTTCCAAAATGCATCCCTTGACATGCAATATTTTGAAATTCCAAAAATATTTTGAATATAAAGAAGTTTAATTCAAGATTAAAATTTAATTTTTCTAATGAAAAAATCAGCACTATTCAATTTTCCATCCATCTGTAAATCTACAAATCTGATGAAAAATCTGTATTAGTGACTGGAAAATCCATCCATGTGGTGAGCTTGAGTGTCACAAATTATGCATTTACCCCAAAATAACAATCACAAATTATGCATTTACCCCAAAATAACAATCATCCATTTGTGGAGATGATAAGAGTGCTTCCCTAAAATGCGTATTGTTACCTAAGTAAAATGTCAATTTATGCAAAGCCATGAAAATGGAAATCCATGAAATAAATTAAATTTACAGTAATGGTACTATGCATGTGATTACCTTTAATGTACTATAATTAATCACTCTCAGACCATTGTAAAGGAAATTTTATCAACATTGTAAAGGAAAATTCTTATCAACATTATGATGGAAGTCTTGTTAACATTATGAACATAAAATCAAATCATCCTTACGAAGAAAATCATTCTTAACATTATGAAAAGAATCTTATCAAATTTCACACAAGCAAGGAGCAAATAAAGAACCTTTAAAATGGGCATTAACACCCTGCATACCAAGGCATTAACACCCTGCATACCAAGGCATTAACACCCTGCATACCAAGGCATTAACACCCTGCATACCAAGTGTTAAAATTGTCAATGCTAACGGCTGAACCAGTGCATAAGGGGAAACTTCAGTAACTTGAAGTGTGAAAATGTCAACAATGGAGGACATAAATATAGAGCTTCCATGAGAGCATAAGTTATTAAGAACCCTTTATTGCAATTTGTATTATATTGCTTACTCCTTCCAGCATTTTTGTACAATGCTGACTCTGCAATATGATGCAAATTGCAACAAAGAGTTTATACCCTCCTCCAATATTGTTTAACCCTCATACAGCATTGTTTCATCTGCCAGCATTTTTTTTTTAATGATTTTGTGTGCTTATGAGCCAATTGCAGATTTTTTTACAGGCAGATAAGAGCGTATATACCAATCAATACATGATCTTTATTTTCTGTCAACAATTTTATTAGACATTTACCTCATTCCACTGTCCCAGTGCATGCAAAATGAGCTTCTTTTCTTCCAAAAAGAATGGATCACCAATTCCAACATATGGCTCATAGTTCTTGGAACGAAATCCCTGCTTCATCAACTGTTCTTTGCGGCGTTCAAAGTTCTCCTTTCTAACAATATCTCTTGTTGGATAGGCAGGGTTGTAAACCTCAATACTACGTGCCTGAATTTTCAGCCCTTTTTGGCTAGCAATTGGTAATGGCAACTGCCTCACATATATACGTGGATCCTCTTTTGGTGGCATGGTTTATCGGCTGATCTTACTGAAATTTAAATGCAACTTAAATGATAATAAACCATTAATGCATCAATCACTAGCTACTATGTCAGCAATACTGACTCCCTGTCTACTAGATGCACATTTGAAATTTAAATACAAAAATTCTGGGCTTGAAATTTAACTTTGGCAGATGGAGATAATATCATATCAATCTCAAAATCCTATTTCTACAGTAATTTTTTAAAATCAGTTACTTTTGTTAATTTATAATACATCACTCTAGTGGTCTAAGTGGTTCAAGCACCCGCCTAGGATGTGTGAGGTCACAGGTTCAACCCAGGCTGAATCATACCAAAGACTTAAAATATGGTACTAAGAGCTGCCTTGCCTGGTGCTCAGTATTCAGAGGTTAGTGTTAGGACTGGTTGGTCTGGTGGCAGGATAATGTGACTCAGTGAATATGATGCTACATGTCTGTGGTAGGATGCCCCAGTGCTAGACATCACTATAAACTGCCACACTCCAGACATTGCAGTGATATGACTAAAGTTGTTAAAGCTATGTTAAAAATCCAAATCACACATGCATAATTTATAACACTGTAAGCCAGGAGTTTTGGAATAACAAGAGAATATAAGTACTTTTGAATTGTAATTTTTATTATCATTTAGATTTAAAATAACTAAATGTACATCAGAATTATTTTTATCTTGCTTATAACTTAGTCTGAAATGAAATTGGTAAGTCCAACCTTAAAAATTAAATATAATGCAAAATGACTAGAAGAAAAACATCTCATAAAAGTAGTATGTCATATTCCTTGGTAGGAACATTTTTATAAAATCTCAACAAAATTGAAAAAGTATTTAGGCATCACAATCATACAATCTGAAATGGAACCTTCACATTAGGAAACATGCACCAAGGTACATAATACTTTACCCTTGTTATGTTAAAGAATTCTCTCTAAAAAATTTTATAAGACCATAATTTTATAATCTGCTTGTACAGTCTTAGACACCCACTTCCATGCACTGCTTTACGAACTTGAAAAAATGCAAAAGGGAGCTGTTGGATTTATCACATCACAACAGGAAGTGTGACATCAGTTTTGAATAAGTTGTCTCTGAAGCCTTTAGAGAAATAATATTTAATGTGGTTTCTAATGATAACAGACAATTGGTCCATCTTTCTTTTAACAACTGGTCCCAGCTATCCTTTATCAAATTGAATGGATCTCTGTTGAATCGGGGTCACGGAGGCTCACATCGTTGCTTACAATTTGACTGTCAGTCATACATCAGTATAATATTAATATTAATTTATGCTATATGTATGACTAATAGTTAAATTGTAAGCAATGATACGAGCCCCTGTGATCGGGATTAGGTCCAAGTTGTCATAAACCTTGGCTGGCTTGTGTTTGATCCAAGTTGTTTTCTTTCTGAAAACTGTGTAGAACATCTCACACAGGCACTTGATTCTGGGGGTAACTACTGATATCACCCTCTCCAGTAAATGGAGAGGGTGTTATCATTTGCGTCCCCCTGCATGAAGTGCCTATGATATCTCAGCAGACAGACTTTCACTGACATGTCAATGTAATAGTACTAAATTTAACTCGGACATACATTAGTCCATTTCTAAACAGTATAACACTCTATTATGCAGCACTGATATTGATCGTATTCGGTAATACATATGTACTCGGATGATATGACGTGAGAAAAATATTGCACGCACCTGTTCAATCTCTAGTCTACTCAGAGAACTCGTAGTATTCATACTGGATATACCGCAGACAGTTAAATGAACGGACATTCTCTTGCTAACTGGGTACTGCGTTCCATGCTTCCCCAATCAGCCGACGTTGACAGTCCATATCATGTATAGAAGTAGTCAAATGAATCAACCGTTCATGTACGTGAAACCAAGCGGAAGCTACTATTACCAAACTTGTGTGCCGGATATGTTTGACTTAACGTGGAACAGCAGCGCCCATGAACTAATCGACTGAATTTTAATGTATAAACCTATCAATTATTGTTTCTTATGATTTATTTTTAAGAACCATATATAATCAATCCATATCAACATGAAAAGGAACATAGGGATTTATTATCCTCGAACGGGTAATCTCACTAAGTGGAACACCGGAAGATAAATAACAAGTAGTAGCATAGCAACAAGAGCGGCTTATCACCCACGAAACCCCATGGTTCCTCAAGACACCTCATATTATATTTTACATTTGAAATTCCTTTCGCAAGTGAGCATAAATCACTGACTTTAATCTTAAATACCCCAAATTTTTAAAATAAAAAATCCAATAAATGAATCAAAGCTAATTAGCAAGTCCGGAACAGTGACGAAAGAGTTATCGTTCGTGCGTCTGAAGTAGTACTGAATAAGATCGTTCTCTTACATAAGGATACATGAATACCAAATGCACTACAAAGTAACTGAATACTCAGTTTTTTCGTTGATCCATATGTATCCAGTCCACACCAAGAGGACGTGCTCTTTCCATGACCCTTTTTATTTCTGTTCTATGTTTTTACTGGGGGTGGGGGGTGGGGGGTGTCTTGTTTGGTTGGTCAGTTTTTTGTTGTTGTTGTTGTTCTTTTGTGGGTTTATGGGGGTTGGGGTTGGTTGCTGCTTTATCTCATTTTTTCATCTCGTTCATAAATCTTCTAAGTTTTGTTCTGGAATTTAACATCTCTCTCTCTCTCTCTCTCTCTCTCTCTCTCTCTCTCTCTCTCTCTCTCTATATATATATATATATATATATATATATATATATATATATATCTTGTTATGGATACTTAATTTGTAGTGTTAGTTAGCTTTTCCAATGATTATATGCTATTCATATCTGTATTTTGTAACTGACCTTTGTAAAAAACAACTTAATTTTGTACCTCACTAGAGACATTTATTTTGTAAACAACATAACACATAGCTAATATTTCTCTGTGATTATATATTAAATATTCAGATTATTATTAATTTAAACATGTTTACTTCAGTTTGAGTTATAGATATAGTCTTGATTCTGACCTTAGAATGTTCCAGAAATGAAATTTCACATTAAGATAACAGAGTATTTCCAGAAAATGGTAATTGCGAACTAGGTCAAGTAAAGGGGTAAATAAAGTTGTTTACTTTAGGATTACTCATTCTTATCTAGCATCCGACGTGAAATCAATCTTATAGCTATGTTCAATTTTGTTTTGCTTTTATTTGGGTGGACTTATTTATATAAATTATTCAGTGGAATTGCAAAGTGCACATTAATACATCTAGGCCTATATCATTATTTCGAATTATTTTGAACTCATTCAAGGACATTTTGGATTATATTATTTTGATACATCAAAAGACTTAACACGTCGTCACATTCCATGCTATTGGCACATTAGCACATTTGAGACTACAAGCAATTCAGCACATTCAAAATAAAACTTCATTTGGAACACCACTGGAATTCAATTGGAACTTTATACATTTGGACTTATGATAGAACTTTTAAGACCATCTGGAATTTAATTCACAAATCTGTTAGTTCTATTTAAATTGACACTTTGTGTTCTAGGGAAATAAATTATTTGCTAAATTTTACAAAACTTATTCGTTTTCACTCTTTTCTATTTCTTTGTTTCAAATCATATATATATATATATATATATATATATATATATATATATATATATATATATATATAAAAATTTTGATAATACCAACATTTGGAAGACGGCATGATATTATTAATTTTCACTCATGCAACTTTTCACTCTTTGAAAAAATGCTGTTTTAAAAACACTAACACTTGCAACATCTTGTGAGATGCATATGAAGACAAAAAAATACCTAAATACCTAAACATACCTAAATAATAACATTTCTCAAAAGTGAAGACCATGTAACTCGTGTTCTTCCGTGGACTCAACTTCTTTTATTACAATGGAAGTGTGGATCTTGTATGATGCAGCGCGTATTTCATTTTTCATGGTTGTTTATTTTGTCAGCTTCATGGATGATAATCTTGGACTCTTCTTCATAGATGGCGTTGTCACGTAGCGCCATTGATATATGGCAAGCGATTGAGTTGAATTTTGTTTCTGCCAAGATGCGCATGTTATCGTGCTCTTTGGTTTTCAATGATAAAATTTCCAGCTACAAAAACCAGACCACAGCTTAAAGTTGCGCTCTCAGGCCAATTGCAATGGGATCAGCAATTGTTGTTGACAAAATTCCATTCCCCTCCACACCGGTGCCGAGTCACAACCGTCTGTGTAGTGTCAGTGCCATCTATTTATTGCTTTTATCGTGAACTTGTAGTCTTTGTACAGAATCGCCGCTGTTCAGTCTCTCCCCGTTAGGAGGTTTTAGATCACAGATCTTTTCCAGGCTAAACTCTCTCTCTCTCTCTCTCTCTCTCTCTCTCTCTCTCTCTCTCTCTCTCTCTTATGTGGCGTTATTTCAATGTTTGTTATTAACTGTTTGATTCCGAAGCAACTGCAATCTTCCACTCTGTCGTGGATATCACCTTCTATCATTTCAGATGCTATTGCAAATGTGTTTAACCGAAATCCTATGAAGGAACGCAGATATACAGTGGACAAAGATATGTTAGTTTTTAAACGTCAAGCCGTCTGCTATTTTTTAATTCATGTCGAACTGGATGTATAAATGCTATACCAATATGTTGTGCATTTTATGCCATAAGTTTCTTTAATTCAATATATATATATATATATATATATATATATATATATATATATATATATATATATATAGTATGTACACTGTATCAATGATATACCACGAGATGTATAAATCTTTCATTAAAAGGAAACGAAGCTTGCTGAGTTTCCTTTTAATGAAAAATTTATACAACGAGTGGTATATCATTGATACAGCGTACATACTGTACAAATATTTTATTTATATCACATACAAATACATATATTTGACCTTTGAACGGAGTTCTGATTTACTACAGGCAGCCGTGTATTAACCTAGTGAATGAACTCCTCACATCCCCTAGTGTGTCCGCTACAAAATGTAGTTCTCTGCCGTAGTGGCTATTTAAAATCACCTCTGCATATTGATAAGTTGATTGTTTTCTTTTCTTGGTTTCTATTCTTCTCCACATTGATTAAATCAATATAATACACACTTATGATTAAACATGAAAGATGGTTGTAATGATATAAGTAGAGCAGTTGCAACACATGGATAGCTATACCATTCAAATACCGGCGCATGGAGATTAATGTGGAATAGAAACTAAACCTACTGATGAACCAACAAGAGGTAATTAAAATATTTTAATATATTTACAGTTGATCTAAGTCATTATTCTGCTTTAGCAACAGTACAACCGACCCACAAACTCTCTCTCTCTCTCTCTCTCTCTCGTCGGTTTGACTTTAAAACTCTGTCTCTGTCTGTCTGTCTGTCTCTCTCTTTCTCTCATGCTTTGGTCGGTTTGACTTAACTTTTACCATCATTCATAAGTCCAGAGATATTGTCGGAAAATCCTCTACGTTCGCCATTTCATAGATTTTAGCCCGTATCCTGCTACGATGGTCAAGAGAGAGAGAGAGAGAGAGAGAGAGAGCTTTGGACATTTTCATATTTAAATAATACTAATAATCGAATTTTTAGAACATTATGGTATGTTTAAGAAAAAACAAAAAACAAAAAAAAACAAAAACATAACATTAAATATATCACAGTATGTGTACCACGTAACCGAGGAATTTACTGGTTTGCAACATTGTATCATTGATAAACACCGTTGATAAATCCCAAGGAAAGTGCACACGTATCGTTACGACGAACCATATTCTTGTAGGTTACTTGGTGTAATTTCTATTTCAAGGTTTTAATCCAGCCCAAATTCCTTTCCTCTCTCATTCCACATTTCTGCGCAGTTTGTCTGTTATGCTTGAGAGGGGAGGGGAGAACAGAAAGCAGAAAGGATTGTGATGAGAATGTGTACCATATTAAATTAATTTAGAAAACGGGGATTATTAATACTTTTCATCATTATTTTTCATACGTCACTATTGACTAATGTGTGGAAATTGATCATTGATCTAGAATCAACTGCAGACGCTCGCGAGAATGTTTATATATGCGTATTATTGCACCATGGGCGGATCACAATTTGATATACCAATAGTATTGGTATATCAAATTGCTTTATACCTACACTTTAAATGCATGTTATTTGTTAATGTATGTGGTATATATATATATATATATATATATAT